>QRFJ01007447.1:0-37255 GCA_006176705.1 Cocos nucifera
GAGAGAGAATCAGGGGAATTATTGCTAAGTATGCATTGCATTTTGAGTTTCCTATGACAAACAATAGAGTAGAGTATGAATCTCTAATCGCTGGGCTAAGAATAGCTAAAAAACTAGGGGTAGACCATGTGAAGGTTTGTAGTGATTCCCAACTAGTAGTGGGGCAGGTCATTAGCACCTATGAAGCCCAAAAGAAATGCTTGGTAAAGTACTTGGAAAAGGTGAAAAACTTGATCTCAACTTTTGGTGGCTTCATCATCCAGCAGTTCCTTGGAGTCAAAAATACTAGAGTCGACCTTCTTTCTAAGTTGGCCACCTTGGCTCCTGATGAGCTACCTAACGAGGTCTTCTTTGAAGTTCTCTAACATCCAAGTTCGAAGGAATCCCCAACAATAATGTAGGTCAACCATGAGCCTAGCTGGATTCACCCTCTATTATTATATCTCAAAGATGGAATTCTTCCTAGACCTCCCAAAGAAGCTCGAAAATTGAGAAACTAGACCTTTCATTATGTTTTATATAAAAATAAGCTATATAAAAGGTCGTATTCTCTATCGCTCCTTCGATGCCTCTGACCTTCAAAAGTCGAATATAACTTGAAAGAAATTCATGAAGGTATTTGTGGAAGTCACCTTGGGATCGGATTATTGTCTTACAAATTGCTTCACCAAGGATACTACTGGCCGACAATGTAGCAGGATGTGACTGACTATATGAAAAGGTATGATCGATGTCAAAGAAATGCTAACATTTAGAAATAGCCGGCTTCATAACTCGCATCCTTGAGTGCTTTTTGGCCATTTGCACAATGGAGAATGGATGTACTTGGGCTATTTTCCATGGCCTCCGAACAATGAAAATTTCTTCTAGTAGCTGTGGATTATTTCACTAAATGGATAGAAGTCGAGCCCCCAGCAAAGATCATTAAAGTTAAAGTGCAGGACTTCGTCTGAAAGTCTATAGTTTACATGTTTGGCCTACCTTGAACTCTCATCATAGATAAAGGGTGCCAGTTTACAAGAGCAAAATTCGTCGAGTTTTGTGAAGATCTGAACATCTCCCATTATTTTACATTGGTAGCTCATCCACAAGCAAATAGTAAAGCCAAGATAACAAATAGGACTCTACTATAAGGGATCAAAGTAAGGCTTGAGAGACCAAAAGGAATATGGATGGATGAACTCTATCTATTCTCTGGGCATACAAGACCACCCAGAGGATGCCAATTAGGGAAACTCCTTTCACCTTGGCTTTCGGAATAGAAGAAGTAATACCCATCAAGCTCGGACTTCCTTCTGCCCAAGTTGAAGGTTTCAACGAGCAAAATAACTCACAAGACCTCTAGGTGAACCTTGACTTGGTGGAGGAAAAGTGGGAGAAGGCCCAAATTCGAATGATAGCATACAAGCAAAAAGTAGCCCGCTACTACAATACCAAAATTAGGAGCAAAATTTTTAGAGTGAGAGATCTAGTACTTCAATGAGCAGACATCTCACAACCATAAAATCAAGGAAAGCTCAATCCTAACTGGGAAGGTCACTATGAAGTTGTGCAAATTGCTCGACCTAGGTCTTATTATCTAAAAATGCTTGGAGGTGCTATACTCCTACGACCATGAAATTCAAATAATTTATAAATATACTATCAATAATCTCGTCTCAATAAAATTTTCTTACTTTAACATTCTTATTTTTGGTGCAAAACTATGCAATGATAGAAAATTATCCAGCTGAACTTTGCTTTCAAATAAAGTAGAAGACCTCCGATTATTTAAGATAGGAGATTAACCTTGTCCTAGCAAGGGTGAAGACTTCCAGTTATTTAGGACATGAGGTTAACCTAGTCCTAGTGAGGGTGAAGACCACCGGCTATTTAAGATAGAAGGTTAACCTCATCATGGTGAGGGTGAAATGAAGGCCCCCGGTTACTCAAGATGGAAAGAAGATAACCCTATCACGGCAAAGAGGAAAACCTCTGGTCTTCAAGACAGGAGAAAAAGAGGAGAGACCCTCTCAACGGTCTTTTTGTGCCCTAATAATCTTGTTAAGAACAGAAGGTGAACTTCATCCTAACAAGAAAATTAACTGACTATGTCAGGAATAGAAGATGGACCTCGACCTAACAAAGATAAGGACCCTATGAAGAATTAAAGCCCCCCCCCCTCCCCCCTCATTCCTAAATAGGGGGACAAATACCCAAAATACAGAACAAGAATTGGAGCTCTAAGACAACGCCAAAGTCGGACACAATGAGAAAGTAAAGTAAATTGGCAAGCGATAAGCTAAGATGAAACACAAACGAATAACTGAAAGAAACTTCATTTCATTAAAAATAGAAGTTATTATATGGGACACTATGATCGATTATAAAGCAAAAAGGAGAAAGAAAGAAGAAAGATCGAAGTACAATCTAGAGTCAGATTTTGGACTTCTAGCTCCAACCATTACAAAGGAGAATTTTAGGCCTTTTATTTCCTCTTCGAGCCTTTGCCTTGCCGCCAGGCTCTCCCTTAGCATCCTCACCCACCTACATGACTCCTCCATTTCTCTAAACTTTCTCCTGAGAACCGTGGATTTTTCCTCAGCATCCTTAACGGCATTTTCTTGATAAACCATTTGAATCTTTAACTACTGTAGCTCAGCTTTTTCCTTTCCATATGACTTAGATAGGTCTTCAATGGTCTTTCATAAGGAAAGGAATTCATTCGATTCTCTGCTCAAATTGACCTCAATCCTCTTTGCCAATAATTTTTTGAGTCGTATGACTTTGGCATTTGCTGTTCTAAGCTTCTTTCTGTAGTTGTCAATTTGCTTATACCAGCCAATTTGGTAGGAGTCACACACCTTTTTAGCATCTAGTAGCTACTGTTGAAGGTTAGAGAAACTTTTTGACCAATCCCAACTATACTCCTCTTGGCTGGTAGACCATGCTGGGCTCCCCTCCAACAATCAAATCTTTTCCTTTGATGCCCTAAGCTCAACTTTGAGAGAGCTAATTTTTGCAGTCAAGGCCCAGGATTTTTGGCTGGTGCATTTCTTGATTTCCTCGAGCTCCTCATTCAAATGATTTTTCTTAGCAGTATATTATCTAAAGAACTGCTTGGAGGATTGACGAAGATGATTGATTTCAGTGGAGGCCTCAACATAATTTTTTTTAATTTTTTAAGTTCTTCCTCTATCTTTCCCAACTTTTTCTTGAGTTGATGAACTTTCTTCTTAAGTTTTCTTATATAAGCTCTCAAGGGAATACCCTGAGATAAGGGATCAGCTTCGACAAGAGACTACATTTTAATGCACAAGAACATTATAACACAAAAGCATTGTAATGGAAAATGCTTGTTTTCATTAACCAACATATTTTTTAAGTAAAAGAAAGAAGGAAAAATAAAAAAGGTACAATAATAAGAGGTCTTGGACCTCTGGAAGATCAGCGGAGAAGTTTGGCATGGCTTTGATTGGTGCAGGTTCTTCGACGGCAAAGGGAGCAGATACCATAGGAGGAGTAGTAGAAGAAGGATCAACTAATGGAAGCTCGGTGGCTGGGGAAGAAGGTCCCACCTCGTCATCATAAACTCCATCTAAGAAGCTAAGGTTGAGCTCAGGGAATCTGTTAGTTACGTTCTTTTGGTAAAGCTCATACCCCTTGATGAAGGACAACCCATCCTTTGTTTCGGTCAGGGCCTACTTAGCATTTTGAATCTTCTCCTAGAGGCCCCCAACTTTAGCCAACTTCTCCTTGAGGAGGAGATCGACCTCGACTTTCTCCTCAAGAAGATGATTGATCTCAGCTTGATGGTCTTCTTGGGCCTTTATTGCTTCCAACCTCAAACAATTCATCACCTTAATATTGGCAATGAGTTGGTGCCCCATCTGTAAAAATGATCAAGTAAGCTAAGTTAATGAAGAAACGCATGGACAAACCAGCAAAGGAACAGAAAGGAGGAGAGACCAATTGATTCATCTTAAGGAAGGACCCTAAAGAGTCCTAGATGCGCTGCTCAGGATCGGCCATGACAATCCTGTCCATGAACTCGGGCAAGGTGCACCTATCTATCAGCCTCCTAATAATTCCCTAATTGTTGAAGGGGTTTTCCTTTGGATCACCATCGGAACTATTGGACCCCCAAAGCTTGCCTTGCGTCGGACCTTTATGGTGGTTGACTTCCTTTTCTTCTTCTTCTTTTTTGCCTCCTTCTTCCCCTCGATGGGGGTCTCCAAAGTTTGGACTTTGGTGGGGGGGCTTGAGGAGGTCGAAGGTGCTGCAACCTCGATGGCAGCAGCAACCTTGATGGCGGTGGTGCCCGCATGAACGTCGGTAGCGACATTGGCAGGCACAGCGGAGCACGAGGCATCGACCTTTGCTCTTTTCAAAGGCTCGTCGATCACAACGCCCTTTCTTTTATGGGCTTGGAGTCCCTTAGAGATATGCTAAAATTTAGCCACATTCATTTCTACAATAAGAAAAAGTTCATAATTAGAAAGAAGGATAAGAAAGAAACTTATGAAATTCATGAATATACCTACTGGGTTGAGAGGACTTAAACGAAGGTTGAACAAGGTTTGGTCCTTTATTAGCTCGGACAAAGCAGGAAACTAGGAATTCCAAATCTTACTAACCGATTTTTTTTTCCTCATTTTCCAATCCCAAAGCTCGATGGATCAAATTCTTCAGATGCCCCCACGGAGGAAGTCTAAACTCTAAGGATGGGCAGAAAATGTAAAAGAACTTTTTTTTCTAGTTGTGAATGGAAGAAGGGGCACCCTTAAGTAACCCCTTCTTGCCGAATTGAGAGGATAGGTACCACCAATCATTGGTGGTGGGATGATGTTTGAAAGTGAAGTAATTATGGAACAAAAAAATGGTGAACTGGACCTCAGCTGAAATGCATAGAGAAAGAAATCCTATGATGAACCTAAAGGAGTTTGCACCATAGAAGCTAGAAAAATATTTAGAAAACAAAAGAGTGCAATTACAAAGGAAGGAAGAGGAAGTCTTAATGCTGCACAAAAAGCCTCTAAGTACAAGTAGAACGACCCAGAGGAGGAGCGCAAGCTCGACCACTTGGTCCAAGAAGTTCCAACTCGTGCTCAGGAGGCACCCCATACAGAATTCTAACTAATGACCGATCTTCAACAAATAGGAAGCAAGGGATAGTCTTAGGTATAAAAGCTAGATGAGGTTCTTCTCTAAGTTTGGCTTCTCTCCTAGATTCAAGATTTTGGAAGTTCAGATCAGTCAGACTCCTAGAACCAGAGAACCAGGATACCTCTGAAGACATTTGGATCAAGATGAATCTAAAAAATCCCCAAAAAATTAAGAAGAAAAGAGCTTTAAAGTTTTGAAAAAGAATGGTAAAATCCACCAAAGGAACTAAAAAGCAAGGGAAAAATATAGAGAAGGGCAAGGGATTGACCTAGACTGGTTGGAGAACTCAAGAAGATGATTGGAAAGGTGAAGAAGAAGAAAAGTGCAAATAGAAATAAGAAGTTGGAGAGAGAGAGGAAGCTTAAATAGAGGGAAGAAGCCCAAAGTAGTTACGATTGCAAATCTTCATCAACCACTCCAGACCTACCATGCATTTTGGTCATCATGCCTACCTCGGACGCCTAATAGAGCAATTATTGCACTGTACATGGAGCTCCACGCCAGACAAGTTTTTGAAAAAGATGCGTCTTTTCAGGTCATTCAGCATTTAGAAGCTTTGGTGCCAACTCGAAAAAGGCCAAATCAACTCATCGCTTAAAAGCGAGAAACTGGCAAAGAACTTTGGCTGCTGTAATTTCTATACTCCCTTCATTCAAAATTCAAACTTGAGAGTAGAGGAAGAAGTGTTAGGGGTAAAATAACCGCCGCTGAAGTCCCTAACTGCTGACCTCCACTTTGTGGGAATTTGCCGATCTTCTTAGCAACAAGTCCATATTACAGAACTTGCCACAAGCATATTGAAGCCCAGTCAGACGATCTCGAATAGTAAAGAAAGCCATTATTTAATTAACTTTGTTTTTGACTTAGGATGAATAACAGGACCAAAGCCCAACCCTTTCAACTCTGCTTAGTAGCAAATTTTGAAGGCAACTAGACTTTTTTGTTCAAGATGAACTCCTTCAGTCGTGTTTTTTCCAGACAAACTCCTCCAGTCATGCTCCTTTTGAATGGACTCCTTCCAAATAGACTCCTTCTAGTCGGACTTCTTTCAGGATGAACTTCTCTCAATCAATAATGAATTTGCACAGTCCATGTTGTGCCTGCCCGCCAACTAAATTGATCTAAAAGGATCTCGTCATCAATGCAACTGCAAAGTAACCTTAGACCTCCATTGCTCGGTCTGAACTTCTCCAAATCACTGAAGGGAGTACCTATGAACTCTCATCAAGCTTATCAAAGCTTGAACTTCATCAAATGGATCCCAACTACCTACAAGTCATGATAAATCATAGCCCACTCTTTGTAATAAACTTCATAAGATTGGAATGGCCCACTACCGGATGGTTACGACTGTCACCATCAGTTTGTTACATCTCCATCTATATAAGGGATCCTCTAGATATATTTTCTCTCTAAGCTCTCATCTCCATCTTAATTCTCTTGAACACTATTCTTGTTGGCCAGAGAACTGACTTGAGCATCGGAGGATCCTATCAAAATCACCCACCTCTAGTTTTGGAATTCTTCTTACAGGTTCCATTAGCAGCCCCATCTCCATCCACTCTAGCAACTCCAGCATCGACACAATTTTTTGCACCAACAATACTGATGTGACAAGTTAGAACATCATGTCAGAGATTGCCGGCAGCTCAAGGATTGGATGATGGCTACTCCAGCGATGGCCAGTAGCGAGTCAGAGGATGATGTCTTAGAGATATCTGATGAGGTATCTACTTCTTTCTAATAGTAGATTTTAAATTCTATATGCACATATCATATTTATTATCAAGAGGAGTAGTTTGACTTCCTAGAGAGCAATGAGAGCACTATTCATCTATCGGATGGATCAAGCTATGCAATTAGAGGCATCAGGATGGTTAGCTGGAGAACACATGATGGTGCAGTGAGGAGATTAGGGAAGGTTCGATACATATCTAATTTTAGGCAGAATCTTATCTTGCTAAGCAGATTGGATTTAAATGGCTACAGATAGGTAGCTGGTGATGGAATCCTGAAGGTCAAGAGGATAAAAGGATATTACTATTTAGTAGGAAGCCAGTGTGAGGTGGAGTTTCAGGAATCAAAGAGAGCTCGGTACGAGGTAGAGCACCAAGTAGAGGTGGATAGAGCACGAGATAGAAGACTTAAGAGAATGAGAGGCGATATTGCAGGGTGAAGTACTTATTGCCGTAGAAGACTTTTCCAAGCAAGTCTTTGGTCAGAGTGGACATAGCACTTGATGGAGGTGAGATCAAGTGGCCTAGCTCGACTCCCACATTTGCCCATCCATGAGATAGCAAGCGTGCCCCAAGGTATGGGGGCGAGATGGATCACAGGCTCTCAGAGTTAGATGGAGGTCGAACATTGAATTGATATGAAGATTATTGAGAAAAATGCCTTAATATTGATATATAATAAGTCTAGAATGAGGTCTGGGATGATGAATGGAGTCCAACAAGCTCAAGAACAGTATAAATAGAATCCAAATGGAGAAGTTATGCATAAAAAAAGATCAAAGCAGTGTAGCACGACCCTTGGGCCTGCTGAAGGGGCCCATAGGCAATGTGGCCCAGGCCAGTATCGTGCGGTGGTGTTGGGCCAGCCGCATGCGAGTAGGCCACATGGGCACCCAGGCCCATCATGGAGCATGGTCCATAATGGACTGTCGGTTTATAGGGGAGCATGTGGACCAATAACTTGGCTCCCTACCATTTCACACAGTCCACGAAATTGTTCCATGAACCAATCACGATCCAATGGCTCAAAGAGGAGCCAATCATGATTAGATGGTTGAGACTTGATCTAAGCTAATCTAGTAGTGTTTTTGCATGATCCGATGGTCTAGGAGGGAGCCAATCATGATTGGATGGTCCAAAATTGATCTTGGATGTGCTTGGGACTGGATTTCCTACTGAAATACTTTTTTTAGATATTTAGAATCTATATAAATCTGATTGATGAACTATTTACTATGTCGGAGAGCTAGTGATGTCTTGGAGGTGCTGAGAGTGCTTTTGAGAGATTTTAGAGAGCTATTATGAGGCTTCTTATTGAGAGACTCTTGTACAAGGGTTGAGTGGTAAGTTCTTCATATATTTATTTACTTATTATCTCTCATAGTGAAGTTTGCATGCCCCGTGATGGTAGACCTTAGTTTAATCCATGTATACTTGATTTGTGTGCTATCTCTTGTCTTATATTCTTCTTTCTTTCTCTTATGGTATTCATATGTGATCGAGTGCAACACAAGTAGAATCAAGAAGGTCCTGTGGTTGTGGTGTCCTAGCCAAACTCCACAACGATCGGTATCAAACCAAGTTGACACCATAATAATAGTCTCATAATGGACTCCACCTAGAATGGCTCAACTCAATGGAATTTCAGAATGAAGAAATTGGATCCTATTAGATATGGTCTGTTTCATGATGAGCTTCAGAGACCTTTCCAAATTTCTTAGGGGACAAAGTCTTATGACAACTATTTATGTACTAAATAGGGTTCCTTCTAAAACTATTCCTACCACACCATATAAGATGTGGCATGTTAAGAAATCGAGTCTGAGTCATCTTGAGATTTGAAGTTGTCCACCCCATGTCAAGAGACAACAAACGGATAAGTTAGAATCTAGGTCTCTTAGAGCTCGATTCATCGGATATCCTAAAGAGTCTTTAGGATATTAATTCTATCTTCTAGAGGACCACAACATGATTATGAGTCAACATGCTATTTTTCTTGAAAAATAGTTTATTCAAGATGGTGGCATAGAAAGATAAATCAAACTTGAGGATAAAGTCTTTGAAGAGCAATGAGCCAAGGAACTTGAGGAACCTATTCAGTCTGAGCTGATCCACACACTTCCTCCGCCTCATAGGTCAAGCAGGATTTTTTGTCCTTTTGAGAGATACCTAGATATTATTTCAAAGAATGTAGAGAAAATATTCCTTACAAGAAATGGAGTTCATAGAGATGATCCCAAAATATATGACAAGGTGATATCAGATATCGACTCCAAGAAATAGCAAGAGGTAATGAAGTCAGAAATTAACTCAATGCACTTGAACCAAGTCTGGACCTTGGTAGATCCACCTAAAGATATTGTACCTATTGGGTGTAAATGGATCTTCAAGAAAAAGATTACTACAAATAAGAATGTGGAGACATTCAAAGCTAGGTTAGTGGTGAAAGGATATAGTCAGTGCGAAGGCATTGACTATCAAGATACCTTTTCGCCAATGGCTATGCTTAAATCCATCCGCATACTGCTTGCTATTATTGTAGGGTTGGATTATCAGGATGAAAGCATGGATTTCAAAGCATTTTATAAAGAAATCCTAAAGTCAAACCCTAACTCAAGACTATCTTATTAAATTTAAATCATATAACATGCATTTATAATATAAACTTAGGGTATAGAATCATACCTGGATTGCTAAACCCTGATTTATATTAGAATTCTGGCAAGGGTTCTACCAGGTGCCCCCATGTTCACCCACCAACATTGATTCACATGAAAACTTGATCAAGCCTCTAATACCTTCTCAAATTGATTTTTTAAATTAAATTTTTATTGCAAAAATTTAATTTGGGCAAAACCTCCTCTTAGCCTTGATTCCTTCCTCCTAGCCTTCCCTTTCTCTTCCTTTCTTTTCTCCTTGTCTTCCTTATCTTTCTTCCTAGATCCTTGTAGTAAAGAAGACTTCTTGTCCTTAATAGGACCTTGTCTTAACAAGGAAAGGAAGAAGAAAATTGGACAATAGGGAGAGGTTTGTAAGAAAGAAGAGATCAGGATGATTCAGATACCCAGCGTACATCCCCTATTTATATTGTACGTAGGGGTGCCTCCTCTAATTTCTCACATCCATCTGATTAGATTTCTCATGCCTATTCAAAATACTCACACCCCATTTAAAATATCTTGTCACATGGAACGCTAAGGAATAATTTCAAGAGTCACTTCAAGTAAAAGGACTCTTCAGAATAAATTCTACGTAGTTTTTCTCAAAGTGTCGTGATGCATAAATGTGGTGGCAATGATTGAATGGTTTGGATCTGATCTCTGACCAATTAATGGCCCTCCTTTTGTGCACCAATCATCAGATGGGGAATAGGAGAAAACAAATTTTAAATCTCTTGGAGACTTAGTCCTAAAGATGCCAACAAGGGAGGGGGCAGCTAGGAGATTCATCCTTATCCAATTTTTAAACAAATACCAAAGTGTTTAATCTACAGAAAGACTCCTTATGCACCTCTTCTCAAATATAAAAATTATGTAATTAATTATTATATGAAATAAATATTAGATATGTGTGCCCTAGAAGCCAGAATTAGCTAACACTTATAATACACATCTAAGGGCAAAATTATAATTTTGACTATAAATAATAAAGTGGGTTATTTTCTATCATAGTGTGTATTTGAATGTGTCTATGATACATCCTTTGAGTCAATGATAATGATAGTTCATATTTTTAAGAGTTGAAAATTTAAGACATGAATTTTTATTATTGACTCATAAAATGCTCTCGACCGTAGGATCATCATAAGGATGGTAATTGATCTGGAAGGTTGGTATACGATCACTTCTTTAGGGTAGATGAGTCTTAAGTCTACGGTATAGAGACATCAGAGCGAAAGTAAAGGTATTCATTAGAGAATGAGGGCACTGAGCGTGACTACCTAGAGCAGTCATCAAGAAGTCTACTGATAAGCGGTAAAAATATACTAATAAAAGTATTAAATTATAAAATAAATTAATCTATTTTTTAGATATTGATACTTTTATTAATTTTATGTAGGAAAGAAGGCTATCAATATGAAGATCTTGTTTTTCTAGTTCAGATGAAATAAATTTCAGGCAAAATGAACTTCAAACGAGCCCAAAATTGAATTTCAAAAAAAAAAAAAAAAAACCGGTCCGGTTCAAATCGGTTCAAAAAAATTGGCTCAGCAGACCGCCTGATCCAACCACATCCAGTAGACCGACCCACTGATGCAACACTGACGCCAAGCTGACGTCAGCATTTTTCATGGCGCACGGTGGACCTTTTGGAGGATATTTCGAAAATTTCACATAGAGAAGTGCGCTCCGATCGGCTGAAGAATGTGGTGGTCCATGCAACACCGAACTCGCACATGGTCTATAGAGGGCAATTTGGAAATTTTGTCTAACTCAATGAGCGCCTTTCACTAGAATTTGATCAGACGGCCAAAATGCATGCACTGATGAACGGCATCCGCAGCTTCCGATCGAGATCCAACAGTTGAGATTCATTCTGACTTTAAACCAAAGATCAAAAGCTTTCCTATGTACGATCTAACAGCTAAGATTCAATCTTTAAGGCTGATCAAACATTGCAAATGAATTTCGACTTGATTTGGGATTTTAAGATGATTTTTGAGTGATTTTTGGACCATTTGATCAACATCCAATGGTTAGAATTGATCCAGGATTCTTTTTGAGTTATTTTGAGAGTTTTAAACCTAATTATTAAGAGGATTTCAATGAAAAATCCACCTCTTAGCCTATAAAAAGGTCTATTGCTGAAGAAAGGAAAAAAAGAGGAGGGGAGATAGTAAAAACAAAAAAGAAAAAGAAGAGAGAGAGGAGAGAGGTAGAAAGAGAAGAGAGATTTTTGAGAGAAAAGGAAGGATTTTTAATTTTTTTCTTCTTTCGATAATCAGAACATTGATCAAAGAGCTTCTTTTCTTCTTCACTAAGTTCTCCACACTAAGAGCGATGGACAATCAATTTCAGCAATCAAACAGTCTAATTTTTTTATGCTTTTTATTTTATTTGCTGTTTTTGAACTTGTTATCATGAACTATTTTTGTTTTACTAAGGCTAAGGTGTAGCCACTCTTTTGATGCAATATTCAGTATGATTTATTTTTAATTTTAAATTTTATTCATGAGGAGTATATAAATCTGATCTTAATACTTTTAAATTACTGACCATCTTCTAATTAATCTGATTAACATAGATATTACGGATCAAGTACATCTATGTTATTGCTTCTTGATTATATACCTTGTATTATGAATCAAATTAGAATTCATATGCATGCAGAAATTTTAGTGCGCTTTGGACGCAACGTATTTTAATTAAAGGATTTCACAAAACTTAATACATTAATATTTATTTAAATTACATCTATTCCAAAGGATAATTAATAAATATTGATAGTTTTGCTATGCCTGGACCAAAGGATAGTGAATAAATTAGGAGACTCCACCGTCACATGAAATAAAATTAATCTAATAACCTGAATATTGTATTGACCAAATTGGTGAATCCGATTGCCTTAGTAATACATTGCTCTTAAGTTTAAAACCTTAATAATTACACTCTCTCTATTTCCTTAAAATTTTTAATTATTTCTTTATTTTGTTCTTTAATTTTTTATTCTCATAAATCGATCTTCTAAATAAAGTATGGGAAAGAGCTTTTTAGTACTTATTTTTCAATCCTCTATGGATGATACTCTACTCATTTACTTTATTACTTGATCGATCGGTGCACTTGCCATAGCTATAGATTAGCACGCATTAAGTTTTTGGTGTCATTGCCGGAGATTATGTCTGAAATAATATTAAAATTTTGATCCTAGCTTTACTTTAGAATTTTATTTTAAATTTTTATTATTATTTTATTTTTTTTAAAAAAAATTTTGTTCAGTGCATGACATGTATTCGACAAAGTAACTTACTACCTTTAGATCTAGAAATTGAAAGGACCATTAGAAGACTACAACAAAAAAGAAACATGGTAGCTAAAGATCCTAACGACATCAATCTAGGATTGGATATGGTGACCGAAGGACAGCATGAAGCTATTCGATCAGTACATCATCCATTAAATAATTACATCACATCATTTGTAGCCGATGTAGCTTCGAGCATCAGGAGACTGCCAGTGCGAGCAAATAACTTCAAAATAAAATCAGCGATGATCTAGATAATTCAATCAACTGTCCAATTCAGTGGACACATGCATGATGATCCGAGTGCCCATATTTCTAACTTTCTTGTATACATTAAAATTAATGCGGTGTCGGATGATGCTATTAGATTAAGATTATTTTCTTTCTCTTTATGGGACAAAGCTAAGAGTTGGCTTCATTCTCTTCCTGCAGGTTCTATCACAACTTAGGATGTTCTGATCCAAAAATTCTTAGCCAAGTACTTTCCACCTTCCAAGACTACCAAAATATGCAACGATCTCACTTCTTTTATGCAGATGGACATGGAGATACTATATGAGGCTTGGGAGCATTTCAAGGAATTGCTGAGGAGATGTCCACATCATCAACTACCTATATGGCTTTAGGTACAAACTTTCTATAATGGTTTATCTCCTACTAATCATTCTATGATTGATGCAGTAGCAGGAGGAACAATTAATCAAAAAATGAAGGAAGAAGCTTCGATCTGATCAATGAGATGGAATCAAATAGCTATTAGTGGTAGACAGAATGCATGATGCCAAAAAGACTAGCAACTGTGCAGGGAGTAGATTGCGTGCCAACCTTACTAGCTGAAATTGCAGCCCTTAGAGCCGAAGTCAACAACTTGAAGGAAACAACTATGCATGTTCAGAGCATCTCCTATGACCTATGTGGAGGAGGACATGATACGAGCAATTGCCAAATAGGTAATTCTTTTGCTAAAGCAATTGATATAGCTAATTATGTTGGTAATTTTTTTAGGCCACAGCAAAACAATCCCTACTCCAACACATACAATCAAGGGTGGAGGCAACACCCAAATTTCTCGTGGAGTAATCAAAATGCAGCACAACAGCCACCCCCGAGATTCCAAGTACCTAAAAAGAAGTCCAACATGGAAGAGCTGATGGTCAAATTTATGCAAAACCAAGAAGCAACTATAAAAAATTTAGAAGCCAAACTTAGACTGGATAAGCAGCAGCAATTTGAAACTTGGAGATGCAAATAGGTCAAATGGCTAAAATAATCTCCGAGAGATCTCAAGGATCTTTGCCCAGCAACACGGAGACCAATCCAAAAGAGCAAGTCAATGCTATCACCCTAAGAAGTGGTACAAAGCTGGAGGAGCCACATCAAAAGAAAGAGACTGAAGAATGAACTATAAATAAGAAACCATCAACTAAAATTCGTCAGTCACCAAAATAACCAGCAGATGGATGGTCTCCAAGTATATAGTTTGTCGATCCAAATGTGGAGTCCTACGTGCTGCCACTATCATTCCCAGAGAGACAAATACAGTATCCAGATAAGAAATTTTCTAACTTTTTTAAAATATTAAAAAATTTACATATTAATATTTCTTTTGTAGATGCTATCACTCAAATGCCCAGGTATGCCAAGTTTCTCAAAGAAATCCTAACAAATAAGAAAAAGCTGAAGGAGCATGAGAGAATAAATTTGAATAAAAAATGCTCAGCAATATTTCAAAATAAATTATCATAGAAGCTAAAAGATCCAGAAAGTTTTACTATCCCTTGCATTATTGGTGATTGTAGTTTTGATAAAGTTTTATGTGATTTAGGAGAAAGTATTAATTTCATACCTTTTTCTATTTTCAGGAAGCTGAGTCTAGGAGAACCGAAGCCTACCACTATTACTCTTCAATTAGCCGACAGATCCATCAAATATCCAAGAAGTATAGTGGAGGATGTCTTGGTAATGGTAAACAAGTTTATTTTCCCTATTGATTTTATTGTTGTTGATATGAAAGAAGATTATGATGTACCCCTTATTTTAGGGAGACCCTTTTTAGCTATTGGAGGAGCTTTAATAGATGTTCAATAAGGAAAATTACTTCTTAGAGTTCAAGATGAACAAGTTACTTCTAATGTTTTTAAAGTTATTAAACATCCCAATGATAATCAAACTTGTTTTCGTATAGATGATATTGACAATTTGGTGCATGAGTATTTTCTAGAAAATAGGTTTGAGGATCCTATTGAAGCTTCCATTGTCCAATCACAAGAGGGTTCAGCTGAAGATGAAAGGCAAACAGAATGTATAAAATTGTTAAAGGCCAGACCATATATTTCATGCACATAAAGACCACGATTTGAAGAATTAGAAAGATCATCCACTCCTTTTCCAAAGACATCAATTGATTTAATAGAAGAGAAGTTGTTAAAAGTCCTAAAGAAATACAAAAAGACATTTGGATGGACCATAGCAGATATCAACGGAATTAGTCCCTCAATTTGTATGCACAAAATTTTCATGGAGGATAACTATGAGCCTACAGTCCAACCCCAAAGAAGACTCAACCCCAAGATGCAAGAAGTGGTCAAAAAGGATGTAATCAAGCTACTAGATGCATGTATTATTTATCCTATCTTTGATAGTTTATGGGTGAGTCCTGTTCAAGTAGTTCTTAAGAAAGGTGGGATTACTGTAGTTCAAAATGATAATAATGAATTAATTCCTACCAGAACTATTACTGGATGGAGGGTATGTATGGATTATAGAAAATTAAATGATGCAACTAGAAAAGATCATTATCCTCTTTCATTCACTGATCAGATGTTAGAAAGGTTAGTTGGACATGATTTTTACTGCTTTCTAGATGGATATTCTGGTTATAATCAAATTGCCATGGCACCTGAGGATCAAGAGAAAACTACTTTTATATGTCCTTATGGTACATTTGCTTTTAGAAGAATGCCATTTGGTTTATGTAATGCACCAGCTACTTTTCAAGGATGCATGATGGCTATTTTTTATGATATGATTGAAAATTCTCTTAAAATATTTATGGATGATTTTTCTATCTTTGGATCTACATTTGATAAATGCTTGCATAACTTATCTCTTGTTTTACAAAGATGTGAGCATACTAATCTGATCTTAAATTGGGAAAAGTATCATTTGATGGTACAAGAAGGCATAGTGTTAGGCCACAAGATTTCATATAAAGGTATTGAAGTACATAGAGCTAAGCTTGAGGTGATCGAAAAGTTACCCATACCAACCTCAGTAAAGCTATTAGGAGCTTTTTGGGGCATGCTGGATTTTACCGTCGATTTATAAAAGACTTCTCTCTAATTTCTAAACCTTTATCTAAATTATTATGTAAAAATATTTCTTTTCATTTTTTTGATGAGTGTTTGCAGGCATTCAATACCCTCAAGGAGAAGCTAGTCACGGCACCTATTATGGTAGCACCAAATTGGTCCCTACCTTTTGAGTTGATGTGTGATGCTAGTGACATAGCCATAGGAGCAGTACTTGATCAAAGAAAGGATAAGATTCTTCAAACTATATACTATGCTAGCCACACTTTGACTGAAGCTCAACAAAAATATGCAACCACTGAAAAGGAGCTTCTAGCAGTAATATTTGTATTAGATAAATTTCATTCTTATCTTATTTTATCTAAAGTTATTATATACACTAACCATGCAGCTCTAAAGTATCTCCTCACCAAGAAAGATGCAAAACCCAGATTGATCAGATGGATTCTTTTGCTACAAGAGTATGATTTGGAGATCAAGGATAAGAAGGGCATAGCGAATTCAGTTGCTGACCACCTTTCCAAACTGGAAAACATCATAGAGAAGGAATTAGATATTTGCCTTATCAAGGAGGAATTTCCAGATGAACGCTTCTATGCTATATTAGGTAGAACGTTTCCATGGTATGCTGATATTATTAACTACTTGGTTGGTAAGGTTTTTTCACTTGGTCTTTCTTTTCAACGAAAGAAGAGGTTCTTATCTATTGTTAAACATTATTTCTGGGATGAACCCTTCTTGTATAAGTGTTGTTCAGACTAGGTCATTAGAAGATGCATTCCAGAAGAAGAAATGGAGAAAATTCTGCATCATTGCCATGATCGGGAAGTAGGAGGACATTTCGGCCCAACTAAAACAGCTTATAAGGTTCTTCAATCAAGTTTTTGTTGGCCCTCTCTATTTAAAGATGCTCATACTTATGTCTCTTCATGTGACTACTGTCAAAGAACTGGAAATATCTCTAGAAGATATGAAATGCCTTTAAACAATATTCTTATGTGTGAAATTTTTGATGTTTGGGGTATTGATTTCATGGGACCTTTTCCTAGTTCTTTTTCAAATCAATATATACTTGTGGCTGTAGATTATGTTTCAAAATGGGTAGAAGCAGCACCCTTTCCAACTAATGATGCTAAGGTAGTTGTCAAATTTTTGAAAAAGCATATTTTTACACATTTTGGCACTCCTAGAGCAATCATTAGTGATGGAGGTAAACACTTTTGTAATAAACAATTTAAAAATCTGTTAAACAAATATGGTGTCACTCATAAAATAGCTACCCCATATCATCCACAAACCAGTGGTCAAGTAGAGGTGTCTAATAGGGAATTAAAAAGAATTTTAGAAAAAACTATAAGTGCATCTAGAAAAGACTGGTCATTGAAATTAGATGATGCATTGTGGGCATATAGAACTGCATATAAAACACCTATTGGTATGTCCCCATATAGGCTACTCTTTGGAAAAGCATGCCACCTCCCTGTTGAGCTAGAACATAAAGCATATTGGGCCATGAAAATTCTTAACTTTGATATACAAGATGCAGAAAAGAATAGGTTAATGCAAATAAATGAGATGGATGAATTTCGCCACCATGCTTATGAGAATGCCAAGATTTACAAAGAACGTACTAAGAAATAGCATGATAATCATCTTGTAAAAAGAGAATTCCATGAGGGACAACAAGTTCTCTGTATAGTTCACGGCTACATTTGTTTTCAGGAAAGCTAAAATCAAGATGGACAAATCCCGATACAATTACTAAGGTATTTCCATATGGAGCAGTAGAGATCTTTGATGAATCAAAAGGTACCTTCAAGGTAAACAGTCATAGGTTAAAAAATTACATTAATGGAAGTTTTGAAAAGGAGAAGGAAGCATTTCAATTACAAGATCCACTTTAGAACTCAAAGAAAGTCAAGCTAAAGACAATAAATCAGAACTACTAGATAGGTTATTTTTTTTCTTTTTAGTTTTGATCATTTATTTTTTATTTTTTAGTAATTTATTATTGCTCTTTTACTGCTTTGGTTTGTATTTTCAATTTTGTAGAAAAAAAATCAATGAGAGCTCAAGCAAAATTTTAAAGCTCCAAAGAACCAGATTGAACCAAATCAGGTGTATTCCTTCCTGTCCTTTATTGCACCCTTTATTTTTCTTTCTCCTTTAAGATAATGTAGAATAAGTTAGGGGTAAAAAAAAAAAATTATGTGTCAAGAAGAAAATCTTGAGCAAGATAGACTGGGCAAGTGATAAAAGATAGAATTATTTGCTAATGAATGTAATAAGTTAAAGAAGTAGATTAGTTGGTCGACTTTTAGCAGCCTACTTAGGTCATTAAAAGACTATTAGCACTTCTAATTGCACATGCACACTAACAAGGCAAAGTAGGTATTGATTATAAGGCTAACTGAGGATTCAATTATCACTGAAAATTGGTAATTAATATACATTCTAATCAAAGAAACTTGAATTTAAGGAAAGAGCTATCTGCCTAAAAATAAAGTGCAAAAGACAGAGTATATGTGGATTGCCCAAAGCCTAGTAACTGGATCTCTGCACCTAGGTCAAGTGTGAAAATTCACGTAAAATGGTGAAGGAAAGGCCAGGATGCTCAGCACAACAAAAAAAAAAAAAAAAGAGGCAGTGTGAAAGCTACCTTAATTCATGAGTATAAAATTGAGAATGTATAGAAAATTGACCAAAATAGGTGATAAGAGAGGATACTTTTGTTCTTTTAATTTAACACTAAAATGCTAAAGTTAGTCATCACGAACACAAGTGCTATAGATTTTTGATATACTCTAAAGAAGTTTTTAATTGTATTGACTGAAAAATTTGCTTCTGAAGCTCAATGCTTAATTAGTAGTATTTTCTAAACTTTTTGACCTTTAGTCCTAGATTTTATCTTTTTGATGGATAATCTTATTGAAACATGGTATTAAATAAAATATTGCTAAGGGACTAGCAATGACTAAGTTGGAAAGGTGTGATAAGCGAAAAAAATATACTAATAAAAGTATTAAATTATAAAATAAATTAATTTATTTTTTAAAAAATTTATACTTTTGTTAATCTTACATAGGAAAAAAGGCCACCAATATGAAGATTTTATTTTTCTGATTCAGATGAAATAAATTTTAGGCAAAATGGACTTCAAACGAGTCCGAAATTAAATTTCAAAAAAAAAAAGCCGGTCCGATTCAAATCCGTTCAGAAAAATTGGCTGAGCAGATCGTTCGAATCGACCACACCCAGCAGACCGACCCACTAATGCAACGTTGATGCCAAACTGACATCAGCATTTTTTGCGATGCACGGTGGACCATTTGGAGGACATTTTAGGAATTTCACATGGAGAAGTGCACTTTGATTGGCTGAAGAATGCGGCGGTCCATGCAACATCGAGCTCGCACATGGTCTACAGAGGGTAATTTAGGAATTTTTTTTGATCTGACAGACGCCTTTCACTAGGATTTGATCGAACAGCCGAAATGCATGCACTAACGAACAGCATCTATAGCTCCCGATCGAGATCCAACGGTTAAGATTCATCCCGACTTTAAACCAAAGATCAAAAGCTTTTCTGTGCATGATCTGATGGTCGAGATTCAATCTTTAAGGCCAATCCGATGGTCCAAATGAATTCTGACTTAATTTGGGATTTTTAGATGATTTTTGAGTGATTTTTGGATCATTTGATCAACATCCAATGGTTAGAATTGATTCAGGATTCCTTTTGAGTTGTTTTGAGAGTTTTAAACCTAATTATTAAGAGGATTTCAATGAAAAATCCACCTCTCAGCCTATAAAAAGGTCTGTTGCCGAAGAAAGGAAAAAAAGAGGAGGGGAGATAGTAAAAAAAAAAAAGAAAAAGAAGAGAAAGAGAGGAGAGAGGTAGAAAGAGAAGAGAGATTTTTGAGAGAAAAGGAAGGATTTTTAATTTTTTTCTTCTTTCAATAATCAGAATATCGATCAAAGAGCTTCTTTTCTTCTTCACTAAGTTCTCCACACTAAGAACGATGGACAATCAATTTTAGCAATCAAACAGTCTAATTTTTTTATGCTTTTTATTTTATTTGCTATTTTTGAACTTGTTATCATGAACTAAATTTTCTTTTACTAAGACTAAGGTGTAGCCACTCTTTTGATGCAATATTTAGTATAATTTATTTTTAATTTTAAATTTTATTCATGAGGAGTATATAAATCTGATCTTAATACTTTTAGATTACTGACCATCTTCTAATTAATCTAATTAACATAGATGTTATGGATCAAGTACATCTGTGTTATTGCTTCTTGATTATATACCTTGTATTATGAATCAAATTAGAATTCATATATATGCAGGAATTTTAGTGCACTTTGGATGCAGCATATTTTAATTAGAAGGTTTCACAAAACTTAGTGCATTAATATTTATTTAAATTACGTCCGTACCAAAGGATAATTAATAAATATTGATAGTTTTGCTACACCTGGACCAAAAGATAGTGAATAAATTAGGAGACTCCACCATCACATGAAATAAAATTAATCTAATAATCTAAATATTATATTGATCGAGTTGGTGAACCCAATTGCCTTAGTAATACATTGCTCTTAAGTTTAAAACCCTAATAATTACACTCTCTCTATTTTCTTAAAATTTTTAATTATTTCTTTATTTTGTTCTTTAATTTTTTATTCTCATAAATCGGTCTTCTAAATAAAGCATAGAAAAGAACTTTTCAGTACTTATTTTTCAATCCTCTAAGGATGATACTCTACTCATTTACTTTATTACTTGATCGACTGGTGCACTTACCATAGCTATAGATTAGCATGCATCATCTACCTTCTCATCAACGACTGGCTCAAAGCTTCAGTGGTGTGTCTGGTTCTTTAACCTAAAGTGCATTGATAGTTAATCTTGAGGGTCTTATAGTTTGACTATACCATAACTTGATCTTCTAGCCATTCAAAATACTGAGGTGCATGTTGGCTATAGCATGTTCATTGTAGGAATTGGATTGCACCAATAGAGAATCTATTTACCTCAGTAGATGAGGAGCAGTCCTATGATGATCATGAGAATCAAGTCCGTAAGCCCATGGCCATGGCAGAGTGAAATGATAGAAAAAGTATTTATTACGATTTTCACATTGGACTTGAGTCGAATGATTAATTCATATGATGAAAATTAGGGTTTGATGAGATCATCTTAACACTAATCCGATCAGGGCTTAAGATGGAGGAACTTAATAATATAGATAGCTGCACCAAGTGGTTCATTTTTAGTTCTAATGGATTGCCACCATATGCTGCTAGGTATCACTAGTAGATTTTGGGAGCAATTAGAATGATTTAGATGATCGATCATACTAGTTGTCTGAATCAGAAAAGTTTCGATCCATCGAAAGATGTTTCGATGATGTCGATGATAGAGATCATGATATATCCCATTACCATATGAAATTGAACCTAACTGAATCACATAAACAAGGATTTAAATATGGATATCATCAATTGGACTAACCTAGTTTAGTTGATTTGAATAAGATTCAATTAGGTTCAAGAAAATCGTGCTAGCACACGATTGAGCCTGATATTCTCCTTCAATAATCATTAAAAGTTATCTCGACTGAGCTAAATATGTTTGGACTGACTCAAAAATCTTTACTTGATCTGGCTAGAGCTTGTCCAAATCAGAAAAGGGTTATCTTAATTTATGAGATAAATTCAAGACAACACCTATCATTTTCCATCACTTGCTAAATCTTGTCTTTGAACTTTGGTCAAATATTGATCTTTGACATTTAGACATCCGCCCATGTGTCATGCACCCATAAGAGAGAGCTTTGACCCATGTCCCCCTAGTAAATAGTAGAAAGGCAAGAGGTGCATGCCTAGGGAGGCGTGAGCCCAAAGTGGATAAGAATTGGAGTCCCATACAAATAGGACACCAGTTGCTTATTGCTTCATACTAAGGTGGCACCAAAGAGTCTTCTTTGATCAGTCTTGGCGCCACGTAAGAAGGTTTGTGAGAGACTCTAATCTGATTGGATCAGATGATATCATCTCACCACTCAGATTTATATCTGATTGCACAAAGAGCCCTGATTGGTCGGAATGACGTGGCACTGCATCGCACAGCAGGATCTATATAAACCCTATCTACACCTAGGATTTAGATCCTCTACCCTTTGCCCATGCCATAAGGCATCTCTTCCTCCCTCTCTATGCCACCTTTAGATCCTCTCTCTCCTCTCTATGTCCAAGAAGCTTTGGGCTCGAGTTTGGTATAATCCAAGCAAGAGAAAGGCGATAAGAAAGAAGAAGGCAGCACTACTACAGGAGACAACACCCGATCTTCAAAAGGTGTTTTGAAGACCTTCAAGATCAGATCCAGATCCGATCTTTGGAGTATAGATTGACAAGAAGAATATCTCTAGATCTTGTCTGAGTGGATATCGGTAGAGGCCAAGTGCTTGCGTGGCTACATCCAGAACCTTAGGTAAACATCAAAATCATCATAGGGTAATAGGATTACACATAACAACGTACAATTAAATTAGATTTAATTTAATTTATTTTTATTTTTATTTTATTAGATTGATAAAATTTGATTTGGAGAGTCTCAGATCTAATTTGGATCTAAGAAAATTTTTTTAAAAATATCCCTCTTTATCAAATCAGTTCTGAACGAACCTAACCTGAGAAATAGGATTTTTCCTTCAACTGGTATCAGAGCCAGGTTCCATAATTATTTAGATCTAATTTTAATATAATTTTAATATAATAATTAGATAATTTTAGATGTCACATTAGATGTGATTAGATCTAAAATTAAAAATTAAAAAAATTTAATAATCTAGATCTAAGATGTATGAGATGCATGACTAGACTAGGAATAGAATTATTCTATGTGTAGTCTAGGATGATCATAGTTTTAATTTGATTAATTATGATTTTAGATCTATTTATTTACTATTTTTTAATATTACAAATATTATAATTAAATCTAAAAAATAAAAAATAAATTTATTTAATTTTTCATATGAGATATGGTAGATGCATGTTTAGACTAGTTGTAGAATAGTTCTACAAAGTTATCTTGAATAAATTTAATTTAATATGATCAAATTTAAATTTTATTTTTTAGATATTTATGAGATAATTTAGATCTGAAAACATGCATGATATGATACATGAGATGTATGCAAAACATGTTTTTAAGTTAGATCAATTTTATATAAATGATATATATGTAGATCTAACTAGTTTTGTAGATTCATCATATTTTTGATTAAGACATTCCCCTTGGCCGTTCGGTCATAAGAATGAAGTAGGGTTTAAACATCCTCTCCTTCCATTCAATGGAATGTTCTTATGATGTGTAGGGGTGCTGTGCGTTTATCCTTAATCAAAAATTAAAAATTTATTTTTTACAAAACCCTAGATCCTGAAATCCTAGGATTTTATTTATATATTTTATTGATGAACCTTAAACTTAATTAAGAATTAAGATTATAAAATATATTAGATCTAAAATTGAGAATTTTTAGACCTAAGACATATTCATAAAATTGGGTTTGAGCTTGGGTAGCTCAATTAGGTCTAGCGGTTGATCAAACTGAATCAAGAGTTGGTTAGATGGGATCATGAGTGCTTAAATTGATCAGCTTAATAGGATTAAGTCTGGGTCAAGGTCGAGTCATATAAGTGATCGATCAAGTTAAGACCTAATCAAGCTCAATGGTTAGAGTCTGGATTGTAGGCTAACCCATTTGATTCTGGCTTAACAATTTAGTGTCTAAGATAAGTTTGGCAGATATGACCGACTAATTTTTAATTGGGAGCTACACGACTCGAATACATTCTTGTCGAGTTAATGACATATCCCTTTCACCGGTCTCACTTACCTGACCATAGTTGTCGACTCAGTCTTGATCTAAGGTGGCTAATGATCCAAGCTAATCTATGCCACTAGGTTAGTCATAATGGTTGTGGTTATGTCAAGTCAAGTTTAAAGAGACCTAAATCAAATCTCCCTAAGAAAAGATTAAGTCTAAGGTCTACCACCATTATAGATGTGCGGGCCCTTCCCGAGGTTAATTGTTCTCAACTGGTCACAATGGTTCAGTTGCATTAGGAAAATGCAACTATGTCTATTAGGCATTGGATGCTACAGACTGGAGGATGGATTGGGCTCAATATTTTGGATACGGTGAGAGACCTAATTAGGAATCCAATCTGTACAAATGGTGGATCTAACTTAACTAAGAAGTGGATCAATATTCTGGGCATGGTGAGATTCATGAATTAGAGACCAAGCCTGGGTGCACCATGATTAGAGAATCATTGGACTAGAGTTGTTCACTCATTGGCTAACCCATCACCAATAACTATTAGGTGAGGTGATGAGTCAGTTGGTGGGACTGCACCACCCACTAGAAATCATTAGTCATGAAGATTTTTGCATCTCTATAGAGGGAGTGTAGGCATCCGAGAAAATAGTGGAAGCTAATTTATTTAAAAATCAAACCCCTAAATAAATTGTTTAAGTCTTAATTATAAAATCTAACTAGAAACTTTGACTCTCTATAGGAAAAGAAAAATGTCTGCATCCAACCCACTAGCCCGTATCTTGGACACCCATAGACTGACTGGACCCAATTACAAGAATTGGCTTTAGAACTTCAAAATCATTATGGATTCTGAGAAGTTAACTCATGTATTAGACCAAGATTCTTCCACCTTACCAACCCGTCTGTCCACTAAACAGAGAGCGTCTCTTGATAAATGGATGGATGAAGATAATAAGGTCAGATACTACATGTTGGGCTCGATGTTTGATGAGCTTTAGTGCCAACATGAAGATATTAAGACAGCCCTCCAAATATTGGCTCACCTACAAGAGTTATTTGGTGAACAGATTCGCACAGCCAAATATCAGATCACTAAACGACTATTTAAGGCTAAAATGCATGATGGGCAGTCAGTCCAAGATCATTATCTGATGATGATCAAGGACTTGGAAGAGCTTGAGAAGCTCAAAGTGAAGTTAGACCAAGTGAAGGGAAATCCTGATTTCCCTGACCAGGTTCGTTCAGATCTGATCAGATCAAGAGATATATTTCAAAAATTTTTCTCTTAGATCTGTATCAGATCAGGGATGCTTCAGATCTGATTCTTATTTATTTAATAAAAAATTAAATGAAAAGGATAAATTAAATCACATTCAATTTACCTGAATAGGGTAATCCTATTACCCTGTTGATGATCCTGTTTGCAGCGGAAGGTTCTGGATCAAGCCACGCAAGCGCCTGGCCTCTACCGGTATCCACTCGGGCTAGATCTGGAGATCCTCTTCTTCTCTATCACGCCTCCAAAAATCAGATCTGGATCTGATCTGGAGGATCTTCAAAACTCCTTTTGAAGATCAGCAGTCGTCCTTTGCAGCAGCGCAGCCTTCTTGCTTTTGATCGCCTTTCTCTTGCTCTGGAATCGCACCAACCAAATCCAAAACTCCTTTTGGACGTGGAGAGGAAGGGGAGAAGAGAGTTGGCATGGAGAAGGAGGAGAGAGGCAGCCTTGGGGCATGGGAAATTCTCTTTTATTCTATTTTTTGAGTTGGGCGCAGGGTCTTATTTATAGACTATGCTGATCCAACTCCTCTTCTTCCCAACCAATCACAACCCTTTGTGAAATCAGATCTAAATCTGATTGGTGGGAATAGAGTCCCCTGGATTCCTCCTTAGAGGGCCTAAGACCAGTCAAACTTGGTTCTTAGAAGAACTCTAATTGGAATCCAAAAGGGAGATGGAGTCCTTGTCCAACAAGGACTCCTGGGCGCCTCCACTTGGGCACACGCCAAGTTGGCGTGCGCCCTCCCTTGCCAGGTTCTGGCAGGGGGACAGGCCCCCACCAGCTCTCCAATAGGTGCATGACATGTGGTCAAAAGTCAAAGTGTCAATGGTCAACGTTTGACCAGTCAAAGGTAGACTTTTGACCAAAGTCAAAGAACAAGAAATGGCAGGTGACCAAAAATGGCAGGTAATGTCTTACAAAATAAGACAACCTTTTCTTGACTTGGACAACCTCCAGTCAGACCATATGAAGGCCTCTGATTGAGCACAAACTCCTTTGGCTCAGTCAGGACAACTTATTTATGATAGCAAAAGAAGAACGTTAGGTTCAATCGAGTGCTAGCACGATTTCCTTGAACCTAATTGAATCTCATTCAGATCAATTGAACTGGATCAGTTCAATTGATGATCACCAGATTCAAACCCTTGTTTGTGTGACCCAGTTAGGTTCAGTTCTGTATGGTAATGGGATATGTCATGATCTCTATCATCGACATCATCGAAACTCCTTTCGATGGATCAGAACTCTTCTGATTCGAACAGCTAGAATGATCGATCATCTAAATCATTCTAATTGCTCCCAAAATCCACCAGTGACACCTAGCAGTATATGGTGGCAACCCATCAGAGCTGAATGTGAACCTCTTGGTGCAGCTACCTGTGTGATTAAGTTCTTCTATCTTGAGCCCCGATCAGATTAGGGTTAAGGTGAACTCGTCAAACCCTAGTCTTCTGTCATATGATGTAATCATTCGATTCGAGTCCGATGTGAAAATCTAAATAGAAACTCTTTCTATTATTTCACTCTGCCATGGCCATGGGCTTCTGGACTTGATTCTCATGATCATCATAGGGCTGCTCCTCTACCACCGAGGTAGATAGATTCCATCTTGATGCAATCCAGTTCCTACAATGAACATGCTATAGCCAACATACACCTCAGGGTTCCATATGGCTAGGAGACCGAGTAATGGTGTAGTCAAACTATAACACCCTCAAGGTGAACTGTCGATGCACCTCAGGTCAAAGAACCAGACACACTACTGCAGCATCGAGTCAGTCATTGACGAGAAGGTAGACTCCCTAATGACTACTCGAGGTGGTCACGCTCAGTGTGCCCTCGTTCTCTAACGAGTACCTGTACTCTCGCTCCGGTGTCTCCACACCATAGACTCAAGACTCATCTACTAAAGAGAAGCGATTGTACACCAACCTTCCGGATCAATCACCATCCTCGTGATGATCCTATGGTCGGGAGCATTTTATGAGTTAATAATGATTATTCATGTCTTAAATTTTCAACTCTTGAAAATATGAATTATCATTACCATTAACTCAAAGGATGTATCACAGACACTAAATACACATATGTGATAGAAAATAATCCATTTTATTGATATTATAGTCAAAATTATAATTTTGCCCCTAGAAGTGTATTACAAGTGTCAGCCAATTTTGGCTTCTAGGGCACATATATCTAACAATCTCCCACTTGTCCTAAAGCCAATTGGCTACAAGTCTAAGTCCCATCTTCTCAAGGTGGGCTTCGATCTTCTGTTGGCCCAACGGCTTTGTAAGTGGGTCTGCCACATTATCTGTGGAGTTGACTCTCTTGACCTCGACGTAACCCTTCTCGAGTAATCGCGGATGAGGTGGTATCAATTGCTTGGATTTTTGAGACCTCGGCTCCTTAGCAAGCTATGGCCCATTGTTGTCGTTAAGAGGAATGGCATCTTCACTCAATTTTTGCAAACTTCTTGTACAAGAACACCTAGCAATATATTCTGCTTCCATGGTGGAATGCTATCACGTTTGCTTTGGAACTCTTCCGCTGACAGCTCCACCATTGCACACAAACAGACTCCAGATGTCGACTTTCGATCATCTATATCGACATGAAATCTGAGTCTGTGTATCCCTGGACTTGGAGTTCTCCATTACCAAAGACCAACATCATATCCTTAGTTCTTCTCAAGTACTTAAGGATACATTTCACAGAAGTCCAGTGTTCTTCACCTGGATTTGACTGATATCTGCTTGTGACACTCACAGCATGGGCTATATCAGGTCGTGTACATAGCATGGCATACATGAGGCTCCCTATTGCAGAAGCATAAGGGATCTTGCTCATGCGTTCTATTTCCTCAGGTGTGCTAGGGCACATCTTCTTGGAAAGATGAATACCATGTCTGAAGGGTATTAATCCCCTCTTAGAGTTTTTCATACTAAACCTCTTTAGTACTTCCTCTATGTACATCTTCTGTGAAAGTCCTAGCATCCTATTCGGTCTATCCCTATAGACCTTAATTCCTAGAATAAAGGATGCTTCACCTAGGTCTTTCATGGAGAATTCCTTGGACAACCATATTTTGACTGTCGTCAACATGGGAATATCATTCCCAATAAGGAGGATGTCATCCACGTACAATACGAGGAAGACAACAGCGCTCCCACTGACCTTTTTGAAAACACATGGTTCCTCTTCATTTTTGATGAAACCAAATTTTTTGATCACATCATTGAAATGAGTGTTCCAGCTCCGAGATGCTTGCTTAAGTCCATATATGGACCTTTGCAGCTTGCAAACCTTGTGATCAGTATCACTGGATGTGAAACCTAGCGGCTATTCCATATAGATATCTTCCTCAAGATATCCATTTAAGAATGCCATTTTCACGTCCATTTGCCATATTTCATAATCGAAATAGGCTGCAACGGCAAGCAATGTGCGGATGGATTTTAGCATAGCCACTGGGGAAAAGGTATCCTGATAGTCAATGCCTTCGCGTTGACTATAACCTTTTGCCACTAGTCTAGCCTTGAATGTCTCCACACATTTCCCATCTGCACCAATCTTTCTCTTGAAGATCCATTTACACCCAATAGGTACTATACCTTCTGGTGGATCTACCAAGGTCCAGACTTGGTTTGAGTGCATCGAGTCAATTTCTGACTTCATTGCCTCTAGCCATTTCTCGGAGTCGATATCTGATATCGCCTCGTTGTAGGTTTTGGGATCATCACCATGAGCACCATTACCTATGAGGAACATTTCCTCTACTTTCCTCTGAAATAATACCTAAGTATCCTTTCAGGGGGACGGGAAAACTCTTTCCGATCTACGAGGTGGAGGAGGTAGTGTTCTTATTGGCTCAACCTGATTTGGTTCCAATTGGTCCTTAGCTCGTTGCTCTTGTGAGACTTTCTCATCAAGCTTGATCTGCTTTCCAATGCCGCTATCTTGAATAAACTATTTTTCAAGAAAGATGGCATGTCGACTCACAATCACATTGTGGTCTTCTAGGAATGTAGAAATAGTATCCTAATGACTCTTTAGGATATCCTATGAATCGAGCTCTGAAGGACCTAAACTCTAACTTGTCCGCTTGTTGTCTTTTGACATGAGCCGGACAACCCCAAATTCTGAGATGACTCAGACTTGGTTTCTTACCATGCCATATCTCATACGGTGTGGTAGGAATGATTTTAGAGGGAAACCCTATTCAGTAAGATAAATTGAAGTTAACAATGAGTATCCCCAAAGAAAATCAGGGAAGGTCTGTGAAGCTCATCATGGATCGAACCATATCCAATAGGGTCCGATTTCTCCGTTCTGAAAATTCCATTGAGTTGAGGTGTTCCTGGTGGAGTCCATTGAGAGACTATGCCATTTTTCTTGAGATAGTCTAGGAATTCTCGACTAAGATATTCACCTCCTCGATCTGATCGAAGAACCTTAATGGGTTTTTCAGTTTATTTTTCTACTTCATGTCTGAATTCTTTGAACTTTTCAAAAGCTTCAGACTTGTGTCTCATAAGATACACATACCCATACCTAGACAGATCATCGATAAAGGTAATGAAGTAGACAAAATTGCCTCTAGCCGGCACATCAAATGGGCCGCACACATCAGTATGTACTAGGGCAAGGAGATCTGTGGCCCTCTCCCCATGTCCAACAAAAGGGAGTTTAGTCATTTTGCCTTGAAGACAAGATTCACAAGTTGGATATGACTCGGAAAGTCAATGGACTCAATAGCCCATTTTTCTCCAATTTGTTGATCCTATCTTCTGCTATATGACCTAATCTCAGGTGCCATAGATATCTGTCGTTTGGACTATCCCTAGGTCGTTTGGCATTCACATTTTGCTCGATAGTTAGAACAGGTACATCAATATGTAGCTGATAAAGACCATTAATAAGGAAACCATTTGCAATTTTATTTCTTTCATAAAGAATGTTACAATGGTCCTTAAAGAAGGTGAATCACATAACCTTCTTGTGCTAAGCATGAAACAGAAATCAAATTCCTGCTAGCTGCAGGCACAAAATAACAGTCTTTCAAAACTAAGTCTAAACCAGATGGTAATCGAAGAGGGTATGTTCCCACGGCTACTGCAGCAACTCTTGCTCCATTACCGATACGTAGGATCATGTCTCCATCCCTCAACCTCCTGCTATCCTCAAGACCCTGCATGGAAGTGCACAGGTGAGCACTAGAACCAGAGTCAAGCACCCAACTGGATGCAGAAGAAATCCGTAAGGTTAGACTCAATAACGAGCATACCTCCAGAAGGACCTTCCTTCTTGTTCTTCAGGGTGGCCAGGTAAGTAGGGGCAGTTCCGCTTCCAATGGCCGTCGCTGTTGCAATGGAAACACTTTTCTTTGCCATACGCCTTTTTCTTTCAGTTCTGCCTTCTTCTTCTTTGATCCTTCCACCTTTTGCTTTTTCACAGACTTCTTTTTCTTTCCATAAGACTTTCTTTTGGAAGAAGTCCGTTCCATAGCAAGAACTGAGCCTTTAGAACCTTTCATAGAAAGCTCAGCGGTAACCAGCATATTCATTAATTCGGCCAAGGAATTCTGAAGTTTATGCATGTGGTAATTCATGATGAATTGCCCATATGCATCAGTCAAGGATTGCAGAATAATATCATTCTGCAGGTCCAAGTCCAACTTCACACCGAGCTTCTCAAGCTCTTCCATGTCCTTGATCATTGTCAGACAGTGATCTTGGACTGACTGCCCATCACGCATCTTAGCCTTAAAAAGTCATTTCGTGACTTGATATTTGGCTGCGCGACTCTGTTCACCAAACATCTCCTGCAGGTGAGCCAACATTTGGCGAGCAGTCCCGATATCTTCATGTTGGCGCTGGAGCTCATCAGACATCGAGCCCAACATGTAATATCTGGCCTTATTATCTTCGTCTATCCATTTTTCCAGAGACGCTCTCTGTTCAGTGGATGGACGGGCTGGTAAGGTGGGAGGGTCCTGGTCCAAAACATGGGTTAACTTCTCGGAACCCAAAACAATTTTGTAGTTCCTGAGCCAATCTTTATAATTGGGTTCCGGTCAGTCTATGTGTGTCCAGGATACGTGCCAATGGGTTGGACGCAGACATTTTCCTGTAGAGAGTCAAAGATTCTAGTTAGATACTGTAATTTTGACTTGACCAATTTGTTTAGGGAATTTTATTTTTAAACAAATTAGCTCCCACTATTTTCTCGGATCCCTACACTCCCTCTGTAGAGATGCAAAAATCTCCATGATTAATGATTTCTAGTGGGTGGTGCGGTCTCACCAACTGACTCATCACCTCACCTAACAGTTATTGGTGATGGGTTAGCCAATGAGTGAACAACTCTTGTTCAATGATTCTCTAATCATGGTGCACCCAAACTTGGTCTCTAATTCATGAATCTCACCGTATCTGGAATATTGATCCACTCCTTAGTTAAGTCAGACCCACCATTTGCATAGACTGGATTCCTAATTGAGTCTCTCACCGTATCCAAAATATTGAGCCCAACTCATCCTCCAGCCCATAGCATCCAATGCCTAATAGACATGGTTGCGTCTTTCCGGTGCAACTGAGCCACTGTATCCAGCCGAGAACAATCAACCCCGGGAAGGGCCCGCACATCTACAATGGTGGAAGACCTCAGACTTAATCTTTTCTTAGGGAGAATTGATTCAGGTCTCATTAAACTAGACTTGTCTTAGTCATAACAATTATGACTAACCTAGTGGCATGGGTTAGCTCGGATTATTGACCACCTCAGATCAGAACTGTGTCAACAGATATGGCCAGGTAAGTGAGACCGGTGGAAGGAATATGCCATTAACTCGTACAAGAATGCATTCAGGTCGAGTAGCTTCCAATTAAAAATCAGTCGGTCGTATGTGCCAAACTTACCTTAGACACCAAATTGTTGAGTCAGAACCAATTGGGTTAGCCTACAATCCAGACTCTAACCTCTGAGCCTAATTAGGTCTTGCTTGATCGTGACTCGATCTTGACCCAGACTTAATCCTATTAGGCTGGTCAATTTAAGCATTGTTGATCCCATCTAACCAACTCTTGATTCGGTTTGATCAACCGCTTAGACCTAATTGAGCTACCCAAGCCCGAACCCAGTATTATGAATATGTCTTAGATCTGAAATTCTTAATTTTAGACCTAATTAATATTCCATAATCTTAATTTTTAATTAAGTAGGGTTCATAAACAAAAATATGCACAATAAATCCTAGGGTTTCAGGATCTAGGGTTTTGCAGAAAGTAAGTTTTGGATTTCTGATTAAGGACGAACGCGCAGCACCCCTACACATCATAAGAACACCCCATCGAATGGGAAGAGAGGGCCTTTAAACCCTTCTTCATTCTTATGACCGGACGGCCAAGAGGAATGCCTTAATCAGGAACATTCAATAAACTTCAATACTACAAAACAGTTTTAGATCTATATCATATATCTCATATACAAATTAGATCTAATCATGGCATATTTTGCATACATCTCATGTATCAAATCATGCATGTTTTCAGATCTAAATTATCTCATAATAATCTAAAAAATTAGATTTAAATTGATCTAATCAAAATAAATTCTAATCTAGACAACTTATGTAGAACTATTCTACAACTAGTCTAGACATGCATCAATCATATCTCATATGATATTTAAAATTAAATAATTTTTATTTACTATTTTTTAGATGTTATTATAATAATTATAATATCAAAAAATAGTAAATAAATAGATCTAAAATATGATTTAATCAAATTAAATTGAAAACATGCAAGACTATTCTATAGAACTATTCTATTTTAGAACTAGTCATGCATATCTTCTAATCTTAGATCCAAATCATTTAATTTTAATTTTTTTTGATTTCAGATCTGATCACATCTCATGTGACATCTAAAATCACTTATTTTTTAATTAAAATAAATTTAAAAATTAGATCTAAATATTTTTAGAACCATGGCTCTGATACCAGTTGAAGGGAAAAATCCTGATTTCCCGGACCAGGTTCGTTCAGATCTGATCAGATCAAGAGATATATTTCAAAAATTTTTCTCTTGATCTAGTATCAGATCTAGGGATATTTTAGATCTTGATTCTTATTATTTAATAAAAAAATAAATAAAAGGATAAATTAAATCAATTTAATTTACCTTGAATAGGGTAATCCTATTACCCTGTTGATGATCCTGTATGCAGCGGAAGGTTCTGGATCTAGCCACGCAAGCGCCTGGCCTCTACGGTATCCACTCAGGTTGGATCTGGAGATCCTCTTCTTCTCTATCACGCCTCCAAAAATTAGATCTGGATCTGATCTGGAGGATCTTCAAAACTCCTTTTGAAGATCAGCAGTCGTCCTTTGCAGCAGCGCAGCCTTCTTGCTTTTGATCGCCTTTTCTTGATCTAAATCGCACCAACCAAATCCAAAACACTTTTGGACGTGGAGAGCAAGGGGAGATGAGAGTATTGGCATGGAGAAAGGGGAGAGAGGCAGCCTTGGGGCGTGGGAAGATTGCTTCTTGATTACTTCTTGATTATTATTTCTTTCACTTGGGCGCTGGGTCTCTTTATATAGACTAAGCGTGATCCAACTCCTCTTCCTCCCAACCAATCACAACCCTTTGTGAAATCAGATCTAAATCTTGATTGGTGGGAATAGAGTCCCCTGGATTCCTCCTTGGAGAGTGCACTTGGACCAGTCAAAGTTGGTTCTTAGAAGAACTCTCAATTGGAATCCAAAAAGGAGATGGAGTCCTTGTCCAACAAGGGACTCCATGGCGCCTCCTTACTTGGGCTCACGCCTCCCTTGGCGTGCGCCCATCTCCTTGCCAGGTTCTGGCAGGGGGACAAGCCCCCACCAGCTCTCCAATAGGTGCGTGACATGTGGTCAAAAGTCAAAGTATCAATGGTCAACGTTTGACCAGTCAAAGGTAGACTTTTGACCAAAGTCAAAGAACAAGAAATGGCAGGTGACCAAAAATGGCAGGTAATGTCTTACAAAATAAGACAACCTTTTCTGACTTGGACAACCTCCAGTCAGACCATATGAAGGCTTCTGATTGAGCACAAACTCCTTTGGCTCAGACAGGATAACTTATTTATGATAGCAAAAGAAGAACGTTAGGTTCAATCGAGTGCTAGCACGATTTCCTTGAACCTAATTGAATCTCATTCAGATCAATTGAACTAGATCAGTTCAATTGATGATCACCAGATTCAAACCCTTGTTTGTGTGACCCAGTTAGGTTCAGTTCTGTATGGTAATGGGATATGTCATGATCTCTATCATAGACATCATCGAAACTCCTTTCGATGGATCAGAACTCTTCTGATTCGAACAGCTAGAATGATCGATCATCTAAATCATTCTAATTGCTCCCAAAATCCACCAGTGACACCTAGCAGTACATGGTGGCAACCCATCAGAGCTGAATGCGAACCTCTTGGTGCAGCTACCTGTGTGATTCAGTTCTTCTATCTTGAGCCCCGATCAGATTAGGGTTAAGGTGAACTCGTCAAACCCTAGTCTCTGTCATATGATGTAATCATTCGATTCGAGTCCAATGTGAAAATCTAAATAGAAACTCTTTCTATTATTTCACTCTGCCATGGCCATGGGCTTCTGGACTTGATTCTCATGATCATCATAGGGCTACTCCTCTACCACCGAGGTAGATAGATTCCATCTTGATGCAATCCAGTTCCTACAATGAACATGCTATAGCCAACATACACCTCAGGGTTCCATATGGCTAGGAGACCGAGTAATGGTGTAGTCAAACTATAACACCCTCAAGGTGAACTGCCGATGCATCTCAGATCAAAGAACCAGACACACTACTGCAGCATCGAGTCAGTCATTGACGAGAAGGTAGACTCCCTAATGACTACTCGAGGTGGTCACGCTCAGTGCCCTCGTTCTCTAACGAGTACCTGTACTCTCGCTCCGGTGTCTCCACACCATAGACTCAAGACTCATCTACTAAAGAGAAGCGATTGTACACCAACCTTCCGGATCAATCACCATCCTCGTGATGATCCTATGGTCGGGAGCAATTTATGAGTTAATAATGATTATTCATGTCTTAAATTTTCAACTCTTGAAAATATGAATTATCATTACCATTAACTCAAAGGATGTATCACAGACACTAAATACACATGTGTGATAGAAAATAACCCATTTATTAATTATAGTCAAAATTACAATTTTGCCCCTAGAAGTGTATTACAAGTGTCAGCCAATTCTGGCTTCTAGGGCACATATATCTAACACCAAGATCTACAGAATGATATAATTCTGCAATCCTTGATTGATGCGTATGGGCAGTTCATCATGAACTATCATATACATAAACTTCAGAATACTCTAGTCAAGTTTATGAACATGCTGGTTATTGTTGAGCTTTTTATTAAAGGTTCTAAAGACTCAATACTTGCTATAGAATGAACTTCTTCTAAGAGAAAGTCATTTGGAAAGAAGAAGAAGTCTGTGAAATGGTAGAAGGTAGAAGGTGGAAAGAAAAAGAAGACAGAGCTGAAGAAGAAGGTCGCTGATAAAGAAAAGTATTTCCATTGTAATACTGACGACCACTGGAAGCAAAACTGCCCTATATATCTGGCCACCTTGAAGAATAAAAGAGAGACAGGTCCTTCTGAAGGTATGCTCATTATTGAATCTAACCTTATAATTTTCTCTACATCCAGTTGGGTGCTTGACTCTGATTCTAGTGCTCATTTGTGCACTTTCATGCAGGGTCTTGAGGATAGCAGGAGACTGAGGGATGGTGAGATGATCCTACACGTCAAAAATGAAGCAAGAGTTGCTGCTGTGGTTATGGAAACCTATCCTCTTCGTCTATCGTCTGGCTTAGATTTAGTACTTAAGAATTGTTATTATGTGCCTACTGCAAGCAGAAATTTGATTTTTGTTTCATCTTTAGCACAAGAAGGCTATGTATTTAGTTTTCTTAAGGACCATTATAATATTTTTTATAAAAGAAATAAAATTGCAAGCGGTTTCCTCATTAACGATCTCTATCAGTTACATATTGATGTATCTATCTTTAATATCGAGCAAAATATGAATGCCATAAGATCAAAATGACCCAGAGATAGTCCAAACGATAGGTATCCATGGCACCTAAGGCTAGGTCATATAGCAGAAGATAAGGTTAACAAATTAAAAATCAGACTATTGAGTCCATTGACTTTCAAGTCATATCCAATTTGTGAATCATGTCTTCATGGCAAAATGACTATGCTCCCTTTTATGGGACATGCGGAAAGGGCCATGGATCTACTTGTCCTAGTACATACTAATGTGTGCGGCCCATTTGATGTGTCGGCTAGAGGCAACTTTGTCTACTTCATAACCTTTACCGACGATTTATCTTGATATGGGTACGTGTATCTTATGAGACACAAATCTGAAGCTTTTGAAAAGTTCAAGGAATTCAGATATGAAGTAGAAAAGCAAACTGAAAAATTCATTAAGGTTCTTCGATCAGATCGAGAAGGTTAATATCTTAGTTGGAAATTCCTTGACTATCTCAAGCAAAATGGCATAATCTCTCAATGGACTCTATCTGAAACACCTCAAATCAATGGAATTTTCAGAACGGAGGAACCAGACCCTATTAGATATGGTTCGATCCATGATGAGCTTCACAAACCTTCCTAATTTTCTTTGGAGACATAGTCTGTTAACTGCTATATATTTACTGAATAGGATTCCCTCTAAAACCATTCTTACCACACCTATGAGATATGGCATAGCAAGAAACTAAGTCTGAGTCATCTCAGAATTTGGGGTTGTTCAGCTCATGTCAAAAGAGAACAAGCGGACAAGTTAGATTTTAGGTCCTTTAGAGCTCGATTTATAGGATATCCTAAAGAGTCATTAGGATATTATTTCTATATTTCAGAAGA
>QRFJ01007448.1:0-97405 GCA_006176705.1 Cocos nucifera
CTTTTTATAGATGGAGCTTATAGCGGACTGATAGTGACAGCCATAGCCATCTAGTAGCAGGCCACTTAGGGCCGCATGGAGTCTGTTACGGAGGGAAGTGCCATCTATAGCAGACTGATAGTGACAGCCATAGCTATTCGATAGTGAACCGCTCGGAGCCGCATGAAGTCTGTTACGGATGGAGGTACTGCTTGTAGCAGACGGATAGTGACAGTTATAACCATCCGATAGTGAGCTGCTTGGGACCACGTGGAGTTTGTTATGGAGAGAGGTGTCCATTGTCGTGATGTGGTCCTTCGTTGGGATTTAATAGTCAAAGTTCGGAGAAAGCAGGCTGTTGGTGCAGAAATCCGTCCTCGTCGGAGGTCGCCGGAGTCGAGGCCGCTGAGGTCGCCGCCGGGGACCTGCAAAATGAAGTCCCATCCAAAATCGGTGGGGGGGTGGCTCCGGCAGGACCCTCCGACGGTCAAGTTAGTTTCCGGCCAACAGTAATGGAGTGCTCGGAATGAATTCCGGAGCATAGAGATGAGGAGGAGAACTTAGAGAGTCGAGAGTTCAGAGAGCTTAGCCTTAGTGTGTCGGGAGGGTCCTTTATATAGTGGAGCTTGATGGTGACAACTGCAGCCGCGTGCTGGCGGGCCGCTCGAGGTTCGGCGGAGTCAGTCTCATGGGCTGGTGCCGTGTGCGGCGGATTGAGGGTGACAGCCATCGCCGCCTGACAGTGGGTCGCTATCGCTTGCGGCGGACTGACTGATGGTACGGTGGACTGATGGTGCGGCGGACTGACTGATGGTGATGGTTGCAGAGCTTGCCGAATGAAGGGTTGAAGGCCTTCGTCGTGTGCCCATTTCGGAGGAGTTCGGGCTCCTGAAGAGGAAGATAGGAGGGAGTTCGGCTCCCATAGGCGTCTGGCTGGAGGTATGCAGCTAAGGCTCGTCCGCTGAAGAGTTCGGCTGCTGAGAATCCGAAGCTCGGCCGTTTGGGGTTCGGCCGGCTGTTGGACTTCGGCTAAGGCTGGGACACTTGAGAGTTCGGTAGGTGCTCGGTCGGCCGAAGTTCGATGAGGGCGACCGCTGAGGAGTTCGGCCGAGTAACGACTGCTGAGGAGTTCGGGCTCCTGAGTGACGACCGCTTGGGGATTCCGCTAAAGCCCGTCCGCTGAGGAGTTCGGCCGCTGAGAGGACTTCATTGAAGCTCGGCCGCTTGGAGTCGGTCCGAAGGAGTTCGGCCGCTGAGAGGACTTCATTGAAGCTCGGCCGCTTGGAGTCGATCCGAAGGAGTTCGACCGTGGGGAGTCTGAAGGAGTTCGGCCGTGGGGAGTCCGAAGGAGTTCGGCCGTGGGGAGTCCGAAGGAGTTCGGCCGCCCAGGAAGTTTGGTCTCGATGCTGGGAGTCCGGGAGAAGCTCGGGAGCTGACCAGTTCGGCCTGCTGGAAGGAGCTCGGCCGCTGGGAGTTCGGCTGAAGCCCGTCTGCCGAAGCTCTTCCGCGGCTACTGGTTACATTGGGCTGAGCGTCGGGCCGGGCTTCGGCAGGAGCGGGATTTATCCCCAACAATTACCATTAACTCAAAGGATGTATCACAGACACTAAATACACAGGTGTGATAGAAAATAACCCATTTCATTAATTATAGTCAAAATTACAATTTTGCCCCTAGAAGTGTATTACAAGTGTCAGCCAATTCTAGGTTCTAGGGCACATATATCTAACACATCTTTCTTGAAAAATAGTTTATTCAAGATAGCGGCATTGGAAGGTAAATCAAGCTTGATGAGTAAGTCTCACAAGTATAACGAGCTAAGGATCAATTGGAACAAAATCAGGTTGAGCCAATTGGAACACTACCTCCTCCACCTCGTAGATTGGAAAGAGTTTCCTGTCCCCCTAAGAGATACTTAGGTATTATTTTAGAGGAAGTAGAGGAAATGCTCCTCGTAGGCAATGGTGCTCATGGTGATGATCCCAAAACCTACAACGAGGCGATATCAGATATCGACTTCGAGAAATGGCTAGAGGCAATGCAGTCAGAAATTGACTCGATGTACTCAAACCAAGTCTGGACCTTGGTAGATCCATCAGAAGGTATAGTACCTATTGGGTGTAAATGGATCTTCAAGAGAAAGATTGGTGCAGATGGAAATGTGGAGACATTCAAGGCTAGACTAGTGGCAAAAGGTTATAGTCAACGCGAAGGCATTGACTATCAGGATACCTTTTTCCCAGTGGCTATGCTAAAATTCATCCACACATTGCTTGCCATTGCAGCCTATTTCGATTACGAAATATGGCAAATGGACGTGAAAACGGCATTCTTGAACGAATATCTTGAGGAAGATATCTATATGGAACAGCCGCTAGGTTTCACATCCAGTGATACTGATCACAAGGTTTGCAAGCTGCAAAGGTCCATATATGGACTTAAGCAAGCATCTCGGAGCTGGAACACTCATTTCAATAATGTGATCAAAACGTTTGGTTTCATCAAAAATGAAGAGGAACCGTGTATTTTCAAAAAGGTCAGTGGGAGCGCTGTTGTCTTCCTCATATTGTACGTGGATGACATCCTCCTTATTGGGAATGATATTCCCATGATGACAATAGTCAAATTATGGTTGTCCAAGGAATTCTCCATGAAAGACCTAGGCGAAGCATCCTTTATTCTAGGAATTAAGATCTATAGGGATAGACCGAATAGGATGCTAGGACTTTCACAGAAGATGTACATAGAGAAAGTACTAAAGAGGTTTAGTATGGAAAACTCTAAGAGGGGATTAATATCCTTCAGACATGGTATTCATCTTTCCAAGAAGATGTGCCCCAGCACACCTGAGGAAATAGAACGCATGAGCAAGATCCCTTATGCTTCTGCAATAGGGAGCCTCATGTATGCCATGCTATGTACACGACCTGATATAGCCCATGCTGTGAGTGTCACAAGCAGATATCAGTCAAATCCAGGTGAAGAACACTGGACTTCTGTGAAATGTATCCTTAAGTACTTGAGAAGAACTAAGGATATGATGTTGGTCTTTGGTAATGGAGAACTCCAAGTCCAGGGATACACAGACTCGGATTTCATGTCCGATATAGATGATCGAAAGTCGACATCTGGGAGTCTGTTTGTGTGCAATGGTGGTGCTATCAGCTGAAAGAGTTTTAAGCAAATGGTGATAGCAGATTCCACCATGGAAGCAGAATATATCGCTGCATCAGAGGCTGTGAAGGAAGCATTCTAGGTACAAGAAGTTTGCTGTAGAAATTGGAGTAATGCCATCAGATGCCATTCCTCTGTATTGCGACAACAATGGCGCCATAGCCCTTGCTAAGGAGCCAAGGTCTCACCAAAAATCTAAGCATATTGAGCGGTGATACCACCTCATCCGTGATTACCTCGAGAAGGGTTACGTCGAGGTCAAGAGAGTCAACTCCACAGACAATGTGGCAGACCCACTTACAAAGTCGTTGGGCCAGCAGAAGATCGAAGCCCACCTTGAGAAGATGGGACTTAGACTTGTAGCCAATTGGCTTTAGGACAAGTGGGAGATTGTTAGATATATGTGCCCTAGAAGCCAGAATTGGCTGACACTTGTAATACACTTCTAGGGGCAAAATTATAATTTTGACTATAAATCAATAAAATGGGTTATTTTCTATCACATATGTGTATTTAGTGTCTGTGATACATCCTTTGAGTTAATGGTAATGATAATTCATATTTTCAAGAGTTGAAAATTTAAGACATGAATAATCATTATTAACTCATAAAATGCTCCCGACCATAGGATCATCACGAGGATGGTGATTGATCCGGAAGGTTGGTGTACAATCGCTTCTCTTTAGTAGATGAGTCTTGAGTCTATGGTGTGGAGACACCGGAGCGAGAGTACAGGTACTCGTTAGAGAACGAGGGCACTGAGCGTGACCACCTCGAGTAGTCATTAGGAAGTCTACCTTCTCGTCAATGACTGACTCGATGCTGCAGTAGTGTGTCTGGTTCTTTGACCTGAGGTGCATCGGCAGTTCACCTTGAGGGTGTTATAGTTTGACTACACCATTACTCGGTCTCCTAGCCATTCGGAACCCTGAGGTGTATGTTGGCTATAGCATGTTCATTGTAGGAACTGGATTGCATCAAGATGGAATCTATCTACCTCGGTGGTAGAGGAGCAGCCCTATGATGATCATGAGAATCAAGTCCAGAAGTCCATGGCCATGGCAGAGTGAAATAATAGAAAGAGTTTCTATTTAGATTTTCACATCGGACTTGAATCGAATGATTACATCATATGACAGAAACTAGGGTTTGACGAGTTCACCTTAACCCTAATCTGATCGGGGCTCAAGATAGAAGAACTTAATCACATAGGTAGCTGCACCAAGAGGTTCGCATTCAGCTCTTGATGGATTGCCACCATATACTGCTAGGTGTCACTGGTGGATTTTGGGAGCAATTAGAATGATTTAGATGATCGATCATTCTAGCTGTTCGAATCAGAAGAGTTCTGATCCATCGAAAGGAGTTTCGATGATGTCGATGATAGAGATCATGACATATCCCATTACCATACAGAACTGAACCTAACTGGGTCACACAAACAAGGGTTTGAATCTTGGTGATCATCAATTGAACTGATCCAGTTCAATTGATCTGAATGAAGATTCAATTAGGTTCAAGGAAAATCGTGCTAGCACTCGATTGAACCTAACGTTCTTCTTTTGCTATCATAAATAAGTTGTCCTGACTGAGCCAAAGGAGTTTGTGCTCAATCAGAGGCCTTCATATGGTCTGACTGGAGGTTGTCCAAGTCAGAAAAGGTTGTCTTATTTTGTAAGACATTACCTGCCATTTTTGGTCACCTGCCATTTCTTGTTCTTTGACTTTGGTCAAAAGTCTACCTTTGACTGGTCAAATGTTGACCATTGACACTTTGACTTTTGACCACATGTCATGCACCTATTGGAGAGCTGGTGGGGGCCTGTCCCCCTGCCAGAACCTGGCAAGGAGGAGGGCGCATGCCACCCTAGGCGTGTGCCCAAGTTGGAGGCGCCTAGGAGTCCCTATTGGACAGGGACTCCATCTCCTTTTTGGATTCCAATTAGAGTTCTCCTAAGAACCAACTTTGACTGATCTTAGGCACCCTCTAAGGAGGAATCCAGGGGACTCTATTCCCACCAATCAGATTTAGATCTGATTTCACAAAGAGTTATGATTGGTTGGGAAGAAGAGAAGTTGGATCACAGACAGTCTATAAATAAGACCCTACGCCCAACCCAAATCGTGATTGAAAGTAATTGAAAGGAATCACAATTCCCCATGCCCAAGGCTGCCTCTCCCCTCTTCCTCCATGCCAAACCACCTTCTCCCCTTCCTCTCCACATCCAAAAGGAGTTTTGGATTTTTGGTTGGTGCGATCCAGATCAAAGAAAGATGACTGAAAGCTAGAAGGCTGCACTGCTGCAAAGGACGACTGCTGATCTTCAAAAAAAGTTTTGAAGATCCTCCAGATCAGATCCAGATCTAATTTTTGGAGACGTGATAGAGAAGAAGAGGATCTCCAGATCTAGTCTGAGTGGATATCGGTAGAGGCCAGGCACTTGCGTGGCTAGATCCAGAATCTTCCACTGCATACAGGATCATCAACGGATAATAGGATTACCCATATCAAAGTAAGTTAAATCTAATTTAATTTATCTAATTTTTTTTTATTTTTAAAATAATAATAATTAGATTTGAAACATATCAAGATCTGATTGGGATCAAGAGAAAAATTTTTGAAATATATCTCTTGATCTGATTAGACCTGAACGAACCTGGACCGAGAAATCAGGATTTCCTTTCAAAGTTGACTTGAGATCATCTAGTTTGTTAGAGTTGGAGTTAATTTTTTTACAAAGAAATATTAGTTGAAGCTATCTAATTGATTATCAGGTGAATCTAGAGTTAACTCACTCTAATTATTTTAGATTTATGAGGTTTTAGATGAGTCATGAAGTTTATGCAAGAACTTCAAATATGAAAGTAGATTAAGATTTAATGAGATATGCTTGAGATGTAGTAAGGGATAGAAAAAAACTTAAAAGATTTGCTTATAATCTATCAAAAAAATTTGAAAGGTGGATTTTTTGAGATTCTAATGCAAAACAATATTCCAGTCAAATTCAACTGATAACCCTAAAGAATTTGAAAAATTTAAATCAGAATATGCAGTGGAATTGTGATGGTTGAACTGATTAGAAACATTAATTTTTTTATTCAAAAGATATTATGATGGAAAATATTAGTTTCCAAGTAAGGAAGGACTTTATTGATAATAAAAGGACAATGCTATTGATTTACCTAAGCTGGATATCTCAAGTTCATTATTAATGGATTGGCGATTTTTTTTTGTTAGACTCGAACCTAGAATGCTTTAATATAGATATTATTTCTTTTCAAGATTCAACATTGTTACTCCATATGGTTGTAAGGGCTTGAGATCTTTCTAAAATTAAAAGTTTTGTCATTAAATCATGGAAGGTTTGAAAAAAAAAAAAAAAGAAGGAAAAAGTAAAAAGAGAACAATAGATGATGGAGAGTGTTCGATGCTCAAGTCACCTTGTGAACCGTTTAGAGTATTTTGGGCTAAACATGATTTGTATATAGAGTTAACCAAGAGCAATACATTTCATGAGAAAAAAATTATATACTTTTAATCTAAGGTGGAGATATTAGTGCTCATTTGAAAAAGAGATTGAGATAACCAGATATGTATTGTTGATAAAAGAATCTGGTTTTAAAATACCATAAAATTTTGTTTAATACAGAGATTTTATGAAGCAAGTAAGGAAGATTAATTGATAGTTTAAGAATGAAAAGAAGAATTAAATACTTTCAAAGTTTAAGCCCAAAAATATGCCAAGTTTTGAGGATGGAACTTTTTTGGAGGGTAGAATGTGATAACCGATTTTTTTCACACAAATCTCAAAGTAACCAAAAAAAAAGAGGGGAAGCCTGAGACAAACGGGAGTCTTCTTCCTTTCGTGATCGATTAAAACTAGGACTCCTAGTGCTTTCCAAATCCTAAGAGATCTTCTATAAAGCCTTCTCCCTTCCCTTTTCCAAGGCCATCGAGCAATCGGAGTCTCTCTCTCTTTCTTCTCTCTCTATTTTTCCGTTGAAGCCGTAGATGCCTTTTCTTGTGCTCGCTAAAATACTTCACTAGAGAAGCCATTGGAGCTCAAGGTAAGCTCGAATCATCCTCCTCTATTCCTTTCCATTCTTCTTATGCCTTTGTGCATGACTGCCGGCCATCAAATTCGCCAGATAAAGCCTCACGGATGAAGCCCCTATTTTTTCCTATTTTAACCGAGCCTTGTTACTCATTTTTTGGCCATCGACGCTGCCGCCCATGATGCCACGCCCCTAGGTCATGACCCCCTCCTACCAGCTACCTTCTTCAAAAGTTTTGGCTACCAGCGATCGGTCGAAGACCAAAAAAAATTAAAAAAGAGGATGGTCTCCTATTTTTCTAAAATTTTTGGATTTCTTTTAATGGTCGGCCACGTGCCGCCAATCGCCCTTTTGCTCCACTGTCCCATGCTCCACCACCGTCGGCCACCCACCGCCGTAGCCTGCCGTTAGTCTTCTGGCCACTAGCCATCACGACCACCACTAGCCCATCCCTCCCCTATTCGGCTAAGAGAGAAAAAGAAAAAAAAGAAAAGAAAAAAGAAAAAGAAAAGAAAAAAAAAAGAGAGAAAGTTAATTTTCTCTCTCCTTCTTTCTCTAGAGCTTTACTCTCTCTCCTTAACTGTACCATGGATCATAGGTTGAACCTAAGATGAAATTAAGATGACCAGAGGACTGCTCTAAATTCGTGCAAGAGATCGGATCCCAGTCCAACTTTCATAGATCCTAATCATAATTGTCTCTCATGAAAGATACAAGATTTTCTCTCTACTTTCTCTCTCTTGATCAACTTTCTCTCTAAGATCTATGAATCCTATACCGATAATGTCTTCATCTTCTAGGAATCCATGTTGACTCTAATAAGATGATCCAAAGTCTCTTTGAAATTCGTGCTATATGTTAACCCCACTTTGGTCATGTCAAGTATTTTAAAAATCCACTATTGATGAATTCTATTGATCAATCTTAATTTTGATCTGATATGTGTTTCATAATTCTTTAGTTGAGTCGCTTAAATCTGACCCTTAGCTTAAAAACTCTGAATTATCCTGATGACCGGACAATCCATCACATCCGATCAATAGATCTCTTTTCTTATGATTTAATCTCATTGAATTTATTAGATAAAAAATTAATTATATTTTTGATATTTTAAATAGGATTAACTATGAAGTCTAAAGATCTAGGATGATCGAGGTAAGTAGAATCTTACGTTCCTCACTTATTTTTAAATTATCATATCTTTTTATGCAAATAAACTATTATTATAAATTTATATTTTTATAAAATAAGGATCAACATATGAAGTGTGAAAATCATATTTTATTATGATCATTGCTTTTATAAACATGTTTTATGAAAATGATATGTTTTATGATGTATGAATTTTATCTATATGTATGTTTTAAGAAAAGGATATAAGAATTTCAAAATGCTCTCAGATAGCTATGAATGAATTTCTTTTGGAAAAGTCGACATCCGAAGCTAGCATCCATAAGAAATATGGTCCTGCTAATGGGTTCTAAGTTGGCATAATAAATAAGAATCCTGTCGATTAAGAAATATGATCCTATCATGGGTACAATAGTGATCTTAGCACGAATATCTATGAGTAATATTTTGAAATATAATATGAACATATGATCAAGAATGGTTTACAATTCATGTTTATGAAATTTCATGATTTATGCATTGCATGATTGATTTTTGACTTATTTTATATTATACTCTATGAAATATTTTATTTGCAATATATATTATTTTCTAAATGTTGCATTGTCATAGAAAAACTTATACTTGATTCAATAAGAAAATGTAGGTTTTACTTACTGAGCTAGTGTAGCTCATATTTTTTTAGTTTTTCTTTTTCTTTTACAGAGGATTAAGATTAGAATCAACAAAGAATTCATGTTTGGAGATTTGCATAGCAAGTTTGGAACTTTGGTAGTTGAACTTAGTTTATTAAATGATTATGAACTTGTAATTGTCTATTCATGATTTTAAGATATATAGGTTTGGTATTTGTTTTTAGAATTTAGATGCTCTAAACCAATTTTGGTTTGGTTATTTGATGGATAATGAATTTGAATCTTTATTTATATTTTAATTATGAAGAAATTTAACTGATTATGATCGATAGACTTCGTGTTATCAAGGATGGTACTTCTTGATAGCATAGCCATGTTATGTCCCACATTTTGGGCGTGATAGAGATAATGGATCGGCTCTCACTTTTGTCACCGACGGTGAGTTGAACATCGAGATGATGGGCCGGCTATCATTTTTGTCACCGTCTTTGATTCGAAAAGCTGATACCAAATCGAGGAAAGTAGATTCAATTGCCCCAACACCATCTTACCTGGTTTGAAGATGATTGAAACTTGTGGCCTTTGATATTATATTAATAACTAACTAATTGATCTGAGATTTGAAGTAATAAGATAAAATTCAACACTATACATTAGGCTTAATATACACAATCTAGATGAGATGAACACCATACCGATAATGCCTGGCATGATGGACAGTGGCTATATCTTTCATGTGAAAAAGGATTTACTTTCTTTCACTTGAATCCACCATTGAATTATACAAAAACCGCTACAAAATTTATATAGATAGGCAAATAAAAGAGTTCAGAGTGTTTTGAGATCTACGTGAAATATGACCTAATGGGGGACATTACAAAAAATAAAAGGGGGTAATTAGATAAAATATATAACTTCAAACCCTTGTGTGATATTTTATATAGAGCCTACACATAGCAGAAAGTCGTGTGACTAATGAATGGCCAGGGATCACGTACAACTGAAGCTAATAAAAATATGCAATGATAGGATCATAATTTAATGATATGTATTTTTGTTATTAACTGGATAATAATTTCATAAATCTAAAATGAAAAATGAGAAAAAAAATGGATGCAAAATATTTTTTTTCATTATTTCTAAAAGAGGAAGATGATTCATGCAGGATTGAATATATGAACAGATTGGTATAGCTTTTCTATCCTTTCTTCAATGCATACATCTTTTGCTGAATCAAATGACAAGCGGTGATAACTTCACTTTGCTGTAGCGGAGTCCCTTAACAAATATGTCATACAATGGTGAGGCCGAGTTATGAAATTCTATACAATGCCTCTTGCAAAACAATTAAGCACCTTGATTAATGAACAAATTTTACCTTTTTATGATGGATTCTATGAAATCCTACATTTTCATTCATTTTAAGGGACTTGCTAGAATTAAAAGAAATAAACTAATTAAGCTTGTAAATTTGTTAGACTATCATGACATCAATGATCAGTCCCTACGTTTATGTTTTTTGTTTCCATTATAGAAACAGTCTATAAACAAACGAATGAAGGAAGAAAGGAAGAAAGATTTCAACCTTTTCTGTTGTTACATAATTTTTATTGCTATTACATGGATCTATCTTTTCATTTCATTCTACGCGGAAGTCCTACTCTCTTTTTTCGTTCTCCTATTTTTGATTTGGTGGCAGAACACAATATCAAAATAAGATGCAGAGACAGTGTTAATTACCATAAATCTGCAAGGGGCCTAAAAATTTTAGCCATGCTTGGAAGTCTCTGGAAAGCACAAGCCGTATTCTAACCTTGGGTCGATGGTTTTCAAATCTTCCACACTGCATAATTCTATGTACTCATGCATGGGTGTGTTTTTTTGTTGGGTGGGCTGAAATGGTGCCCATTTTCTATACACTCAAGTCTTGCACTTAGGGTACGGAACTTGGATTGTGTTAACCTAAATTAACCCAACTTGGTACATTTATTTTGGATGAGGATCGGGAATTGGATTTATACCTTACTCGGTTTGAGATGGCTTGATAAATGCCAACACTACTTCATGTTGGATTGAGCTCATGTTAAGAGAAAACTTAATTTGCTTAGAACCCAACTTTACTTTCCAAAATGGAGTGCCTAACTTACTGAATGTGGAAACAGCGTTTGAATAGAAAAGTACCACACAGATTTATTAGACATTGGCAACAGCATATTCAACCTCGATTGATGAGCGGGCAACAGATTTTTGCTTTCTAGAACTCCATGAGATTAGGTTAACACTAAGATAAATTAAATAATCAGAGATTGAAGTGCGATCATCAAGATTTTCAGTCCAATCTGAATCAACTTAACCTTAAAGGTTTAGGGGTGACTGGAGTTTAAGATGCACCCTATGAAATAAAGTCCCTTTTAAGTACCTAAGTAGACGTTTGAGAGCTACCATATGAACTGAGATATGACAACTTATTGGTAATGAAAGCAACATCAGACTGTATAGGAGATAAATATTGAAAAGAGCTAATTAGTTGTCTACATTCAGTTGCATCGACTGATGAGGGGCCATCAAACAAGACAGCAGACATTAAGGTAGCCAAGAGAGTGGAGACTACCTTGGCACCAAGCACATTGGATTGCTCCAATAAGTTTGTGACATATTTATATTGCAAAAGAAAAGGACCGTCAGTAAAGAGTGTGATTTCGATGCTAAGAAAATAATCAAACTATCCCAAATCTTTGATAGAGGATCTCCTAGAAAAAGAGTCAAAAAAACTTGGATAAAAAATGAGAATCATTGCTAGTAAGTGTTAAGTCATCAATATAAACTAGTAAATAGGCAAGAATACCATGCCAGCTAAAGATGGAAAGAGAGGGATCAGCCTTAGATTAATAAAAACCACTTTCAAGTACAAAGGCACTCAGGGGCTTTGTACTATTCATGAGAAACTTATTTGAAGCCATAGAAGGCCGAAAGACAACAAACATGAGCTGAAAAATCTTTGTGAATGAAGGCAGGCGGTTATTGCATGTATATTTCATCAGAGATAGTTAACATCTAGTTGATGAAGTGGCTATTGACAAGAGAAAGCAATAGAAAGCACCATCTTAATTATTACAGGCTTTATGATAGAACTGAAAGTTTCATGAAAAATCAATACTACGCATGAAACCCTTTGGTGACAAAGTGTCTTATAGTAAGCAATAGAACCATTGGAATTCTTTTTAATATGGAAGACCCACTTACAACCAACAATATTTTGCCCAGACCACCATGGAACAAGCTTCCACGTACTATTGTGAAGAAGCACATTGATCTCATCGTACATAGCATCCTACCATCGAGGATCCTAAAAAGCTTTAGATGCACATGCAAGTGGGTTCAATCGAGTTAGGTATAGGGTGTTTGGTCATTGAGAAAAATTTCCTTGGATTGAAAATATTATTTTGGCTCCTAGTGCCCATGGGATGGGTCCATTGAGCTGGGTGAGAGGGGCTAAGTGAAGGGTTATTTGAAGTTGGTTGGGGTGGAAGAGCCAGACAAACTTGGCTGAGAGAGAGGTGAAGAATCACTTACAAGAATTGAGTTCTGCTACAGATCCGAATTGAAGCTGGGCTATGCTTCTACCTAAACATTCACGTTTGGCAAGGCAGTAGCATTAGAAGGCATCGTAGTAGAGATAATTAAGAACAGCTGGAGACACTATAGACATAGTGGGACACTAAGAAGAGGAACTTGAACTTGTGACACTAGGGAGATGGACAGCTTGACTTGCATAGGGAAAAATGGACTCATGAAAAATAAAATGACATGGAGTATAGAACTTATAAATTGTAGGATCATAACAAATGAATGCAATTTGAGATTTAGAATAATTAAGAAAAAACATGGGAACGGGGAACTAGTTTATGCTGGTTCTAGGCACATAGCCAAGGGAAACATGAGCATCCGAAGATTCGAAGTTTATGGTAATTTAGTGTTTCTTGAAAGAGTACATCAAAGGGAGATTTGCCACGAAGTACTGAGGTGGGTAAACGATTAATTAAATAGACAGCAGTGACAAACACAAAGGACCAAAAATGTAGAGGAAGAGAAGCTTGATGTAAGAGTGTTAGCCCCATTTTAACAATATGACGATAGCAAAGTTTTACAGTCCCATTATGTTCAGGCATCTGGGGACGAGATGTGTAATGAGAAATGCTATGAGTGAGAAAGAAATTCTTAAGCTTATGATATTCAGCCCCCACTCTATAAAAATGGAAACAATGGGAGTGTGAAAAAATTTTTCAACGAGATTTTTGAAATGAGGAAAATTTGAGAGACATTAGATTTATTTTTAATGGTATATATCCATATATACTTTGTGAAGTAACCAACAAAAATAATAAAGTAGGTGTAGCCATCAATTAAGGTAATAGGGGTTAGATCCCAAACATCACTAAAAATCAAATCAAGAGAATCATGACTGATTAAACTAGAAAAGATAAAGATAATTTATGAATTTTATTATAGGAGTGTTGGGGGTAAAACGGCTCTTGCCGAAGTCCAATCAGATGTCCGACCTTGGTATAGGATTATTTGGAGTAATGACGGTTAAGTCCAAACTTCAATCAAGCTATTTCTTTGTTCCACGCAAGTTTTGGTAGGTCGGTCTTCAGATCTTGCACTCCAGACGACCTTCTCAATGATGATCCTCTCAGCTTTCTTTTAACAACTACAAAACTTGTTAAAAACGTACTGAACATTGGCCAGACGAACTTGAATAGTAAAAAAAGATGCTATTCGATTGGTTCCAATTTCTGGCTCAAAATAGACAGTATGCCTCCAGCAAATATCAAACCCCAGCTCTATCCAATCTTGTCTAGTGGCTGACCTTGAAGGTGACTGAATTTCTTTACTTTACTCTATAGATAGCAGATTTTGCCAATCTCACACTAAGGACCTTGGATAGACGACTTGAGTCAGCAAGAGGACTTCGCCATCAAAATAAGTCTAATCTTCAACCTGGAGTAAGTAGTGGTAACGAATCTTAGTACTTTTTCATCCAGACTTCAGGCTGACCTTGGGTATTGGCTGAACTTCCTCCAGAGAGCATAGCCACAGTCCTAATTAAAGAACTCGCTATCTTTTTTGACATCTAGCCTTCTAGATTAGAGCATCCTTAACCACTTTTGGCCGATCTTGAAGACGGTCGAATTTTGAAAGCAATCAGGATAGCACCAACAGGATCTAAACTCAGAATCCAGTTGTGAACCCACCACCATCAATGTAAAAGCCGACCTTCAAAGCTCAGTTAGTTCGACTTTTAGTTCCAATGACAGTCAGCATAAATAAAATACTATCAAACTCAAAAGCCTTCAACATGTTAGATATATGTGCTCTAGAAGCTAGAATTGGCTGACACTTGTAATACACTTCTAGGGGCAAAATTATAATTTTGACTAAAATCAATAAAATGGGTTATTTTCTATCACATATGTGTATTTAGTATCTGTGATACATCCTTTGAGTTAATGGTAATGATAATTCATATTTTCAAGAGTTGAAAATTTAAGACATGAATAATCATTATTAACTCATAAAATGCTTTCAACCATAGGATCATCACGAGGATGGTGATTGATTTGGAAGGTTGGTGTACAATCGCTTCTTCTTAGTAGATGAAACTTGAGTCTATGGTGTGGAGACACCGAAGCGAGAGTATAGGTACTCGTTAGAGAAAAGAGCATTGAGCGTGACCACCTCGAGTAGTCATTAGGAAGTCTACCTTCTCATCAATGACTGACTCGATGCTGCAGTGGTGTGTCTGGTTCTTTGACCTAAGGTGCATCGGCAGTTCACCTTGAGGGTGTTATAGTTTGACTACACCATAACTCGGTCTCCTAGTCATACTTAATCTTGAGGTGTATGTTGGCTATAGCATGTTTATTATAGAAACTGGATCGCATCAAGATGGAATCTATCTACCTCGGTGGTAGAGGAGCAGCCCTATGATGATCATAAGAATCAAGTCCAGAAGTCCATGGCCATGGCAGAGTGAAATAATAGAAAGAGTTTCTATTTAGATTTTCACATCGGACTTGAATCGAATGATTACATCATATGATAGAGACTAGGGTTTGATGAGTTCACCTTAACCCTAATCTGATCGGGGCTCAAGATAGAAGAACTTAATCACACAGGTAGCTGCACCAAGAGGTTCGCATTCAGCTCTGATGAGTTGCCACCATATACTGCTAGGTGTCACTGATGGATTTTGAGAGCAATTAGAATGATTTAGATGATCGATCATTCTAGTTGTTCGAATCAGAAGAGTTCTGATCCATCGAAAGGAGTTTCGATGATATCGATGATAGAGATCATGACATATCCCATTACCATACAGAACTGAACCTAGTTGGATCACACAAATAAGAGTTTGAATCTGGTGATCATCAATTAAACTAATCTAGTTTAATTGATCTGAATGAGATTTAATTAGATTTAAGAAAATCGTGCTAGCACTCGATTGAACCTAACATTCTTCTTTTACTATCATAAATAGTTGTCCTTACTGAGCCAAAGGAGTTTGTGCTCAATCAGAGGCCTTCACTTGATTTGACTGGAGCTTGTCCAGGTCAAAAAAGGATTGTCTTATTTTGTAAGACAATACCTGCCATTTTTTATTACATACCATTTTTCGTCCTTTGACTTTGGTCAAGAGTTAATCTTTGACTGGTCAAATGTTGACCATTGATACTTTGACTTCTGTCCATGTGTCATACACCTATTGGAGGGTTGGTGGGGGCCTGTCCCCCTACTAGAACCTAACAAGGAGGAGGGCGCATGCCACCCTTGGCATGTGCCCAAGCTGGAGGCGCCCAGGAGTTCCTATTGGACAGGGACTCCATCTTTCTTTTGGATTTCGATTAGACTTCTCCTAAGAATCAAGTTTGACTGGTCTTAGGTGCCATCTAAGGAGGAATCCAAGAGTCTCTATTCCCACCAATCAGATTTAGATCTGATTTCACAAAGGGTTATGATTGGTTGGGAAGAAGAGGAGTTGGATCATGCTTAGTCTATAAATAAGACCCTGCGCCCAACTTAAGGAGTATCTAAAATCTGAGAAAAGAGTTCTCCATGCCCCAAGGCTTCCTCCCTCTTCCTCCTCCATGCCAAGTTCTACTTCTCCCTCTCTTGTCCACATCCAAAAGGAATTTGGATCCAAGTTGGTGCAATCCAGATGAGAGAAAGACGACAGAAAGCTAGAAGGCTGCACTGCTGCAAAGGACAACTGTTGATCTTTGAAAGGTGTTTTGAAGATCCTTCAGATCAGATCTAGATCTTATTTTTAGAGATGTGATAGAGAAGAAGAGGATCTTGAGATCCAGCCTGAGTGGATATCGATAGAGGCCAGGCACTTACGTGGCTAGATCCAGAACCTTCCGCTGTTTACAGGATTATCAACGGATAATAGGATTATCCTACATCAAGATAAATTAAATTTGATTTAATTTATTTAGATTTTATTTTTATTAAAATAATAAATATTAGATCTGAAACATCCCAGATCTGATTAGGATCAAAGAGAAAAAATTTTAAAATATATCTATTGATCCAATCAGATCTGAACGAACCTGGTCTGAAAAATCAGAATTTTTCTTCAACTGGTATCAAAGCCAAGATTCTAAAAGTGTTTAGATCTGATTTTAAATTTATTCTAATAAAAAAATAAGTAATTTCAGATGTCACATAAGATGTGATTAGATCTGAAATTTGAAAAAATTAAAATTAAATGATTTGGATCTAAGATTAAAAAATATGCATGATTAGTTCTAAAATAGAATAGTTCTATAGAATAGCCTTGCATGTTTATAATTAATTTGATTAAATTATATTTTAAATCTATTTATTTACTATTTTTTGATATTATAATTATTATAATAATATTTAAAAATAGTAAATAAAATTATTTAATTTTAAACATCATATGAGATATGATTGATGCATGTCTAGACTAGTTGTAGAATAGTTCTACATAGTTATCTAGATTAGAGTTTATTTTGATAAGATCAATTTAAATCTAATTTTTTAGATTATTATGAGATAATTTAGATCTAAAAATATGCATGATTCGATACATGAGATGTATGCAAAATATGCCATGATTAGATCTAATTTGTATATGAGATATATGATATAGATCAAAAATAGTTTTGTAGTATTACATGTTCCCGATTAAGGTATTCCTCTAGGCCATCCGATCATAAGAATGAAGAAAAATTTAAAGGCCCTCTCCTCCCATCCGATAAGGTGTTCTTATGATGTGTAGGGATGCTGCACGTTCATCCTTAATTAGAAATTCAAAACTTATTTTCTGCAAAACCCTAGATCCTGAAACCCTAGGATTTATTATGCATATTTTGTTTATGAACCCTACTTAATTAATAATTAAGATTATGAAATATTAATTAGATCTAAAATTAAAAATTTTAGATCTAAGACATATTCATAATACTGGGTTCGAACTTGGGTAGCTCAATTAGGTCTAAGCGGTTGATCAAACCGAATCAAGAGTTGGTTAGATGGGATCAACAATGCTTAAATTGACCAGCCTAATAGGATTAAGTCTGGGTCAAGATCGAGTCACGATCAAGCAAGACCTAATTAGGCTCAGAGGTTAGAGTCTGGATTGTAGGCTAACCCAATTGGTTCTGGCTCAACAATTTGGTGTCTAAGGTAAGTTTGGCACATACGACCGACTGATTTTTAATTGGGAGCTACTCGATCCTGAATGCGTTCTTGTATGAGTTAATGGCATATCCCTTCCACCGGTCTCACTTACCTGGCCATATCTGTTGACTCAGTTCTGATTTGAGGTGGTCAATAATCCGAGCTAACCCATGCCACTAGGTTAGTCATAATTGTTATGACTATGATAAGTCTAGTTTAATGAGACCTGAATCAATTCTTCCTAAGAAAAGATTAAGTCTGAGGTCTTCCACCATTGTAGATGTGCAGGGCCCTTCCCGGGGTTGATTGTTCTCGGCTGGATACAGTGGCTCAGTTGCACCGAAAAGATGCAACCATGTCTATTAGGCATTGGATGCTATGGGCTGGAGGATGAGTTGGGCTCAATATTCTGGATATGGTGAGAGACTCAATTAGAAATCCAGTCTGTGCAAATGGTGGGTCTGACTTAACTAAGGAGTGGATCAATATTTTGGATACAGGTGAGATTCATGAATTAGAGACCAAGTTTGGGTGCACCATGATTAGAGAATCATTGAACAAGAGTTGTTCACTCATTGGCTAACCCATCACCAATAACTGTTAGGTGAGGTGATGAGTCAGTTGGTGAGACCGCACCATCCACTAGAAATCATTAATCATGGAGATTTTTGCATCTCTACAGAGGGAGTGTAGGGATCCGAAAAAATAGTGAAAGCTAATTTGTTTAAAAATAAAATTTTTAAATAAATTGGTCAAGTCATAATTATAGTATCTAACTAGAATCTTTGACTCTCTACAGAAAAATATCTGCATCCAATCCATTAGTACGTATCCTGGACACACATAGACTGACCGGATCCAATTATAAAGATTGGCTCAGAAACTACAAAATCATTTTGGGTTTTGAGAAGTTAATCCATGTATTGAATCAGGACCCTCCCACCTTATTAGTCCATCCATCCACTGAACAGAGAGCATCTCTAAAAAAATGGATAGACGAAGATAATAAGGCCAGATATTAATGTTGGGCTTGATGTCTGATGAACTCCAGTGCCAACATGAAGATATCAGGACTGCTCGTCCAAATGTTGGCTCACCTGTAGGAGATGTTTGGTGAACAGAGTCGCGCAGCCAAATATCAAGTCACGAAATAACTTTTTAAGGCTAAGATGTGTGATGGGCAGTCAGTCCAAGATCACTATCTGATGATGATCAAGGACATGGAAGAGCTTGAGAAGCTCGATGTGAAGTTAGACTTGGATTTGCAAAATGATATTATTCTACAATCCTTGACTGATGCATATGGACAATTCATCATGAATTACCACATGCATAAACTTCAAAATTCCTTGGCCGAATTAATGAACATGCTGGTCACCGCTGAGCTTTCTATGAAAGATTCTAAAGGCTCAGTTCTTGCTATGGAATGGACTTCTTCCAAAAGAAAGTCTTATGAAAAGAAAAAGAAGTCTGTGAAAAAGCAGAAGATGGAAGGAGGAAAGAAGAAGAAGGCAGAGCCGAGGATGAAAGCCGCTACCAAAGAAAAGTGTTTCCATTGCAACAGCGATAGCCACTGGAAGTGGAACTGCCCTACTTACCTGGCCACCCTGAAGAACAAGAAGGAAGGTCCTTCTAGAGGTATGCTCGTTATTGAGTCTAACCTTATGGTTTCTTCTGCATCCAGTTGGGTGCTTGACTCTGGTTCTAGTGCTCATCTGTGCACTTCCATGCAGGGTCTTGAGGATAGCAGGAGGCTGAGGGATGGAGACATGATCCTACACGTCGGTAATGGAGCAAGAGTTGCTGTAGTGGTGGTGGAAACATACCCTCTTCGATTACCATCTGATTTAGACTTAGTTTTGAAAGACTGTTATTATGTGCCTGCAGCTAGCAGGAATTTGATTTCTGTTTCATGCTTAGCACTAGAAGGCTATGTGATTATCTTTTTTAAGGACCATTGTAACATTCTTTATGAAAGAAATAAAATTGCAAATGGTTTTCTTATTAATAGTCTTTATCAGCTACATATTGATGTACCTATTCTAACTATCGAGCAAAACGTGAATGCCAAACGACCTAGGGATAGTCCAAATGATAGATATCTATGGCACCTGAGATTAGGTCATATAGCAGAAGATAGGATCAACAAATTAGGAAAAAAATGGGCTATTGAGTCCATTGACTTTCGAGTCATATCCAACTTATGAATCTTGTCTTCAAGGCAAAATGATCAAACTCCCTTTTGTAGGACATGGGGAGAGGGCCACAGATCTCCTTGCCCTAGTACATACTGATGTGTGTGGCCCATTTGATGTGCCGGCTAGAGGCATAATTTTATCTACTTCATTATCTTTACCGATGATCTGTCTAGGTATGGATATGTGTATCTTATGAGACACAAGTCTGAAGCTTTTGAAAAGTTCAAAGAATTCAGACATGAAGTAGAAAAACAAACTGAAAAACCCATTAAGGTTCTTCGATCAGATCGAGGAGGTGAATACCTTAGCCAAAAATTCCTAGACTATCTCAAAAAAAATGGCATAGTCTCTCAATGGACTCCACCAGGAATACCTCAACTCAATAGGATTTCAGAACAGGAGAAATCGGACCCTATTAGATATGGTCCGATCCATGATGAGCTTCACAGACCTCCTTGATTTTCTTTGGGGATACTCATTATTAACTTCAATTTATCTACTGAATAGGGTTCTCCTCTAAAACCATTCCTACCACACCGTATGAGATATGGCACGGTAAGAAACCAAGTCTGAGTCATCTCAGAATTTGGGGTTGTCCGGCTCATGTCAAAAGACAACAAGCGGACAAGTTAGAGTTTAGGTCCTTTAGAGCTCGATTCATAGGATATCCTAAAGAGTCATTAGGATACTATTTCTACATTCCAGAAGACCACAATGTGATTGTGAGTCGACATGCCATCTTTCTTGAAAAATAGTTTATTCAAGATAGCGGCATTGGAAAGCAGATTAAGCTTGATGAGAAAGTCTCACAAGGTACAACGAGCTAAGGACCAATTGGAACCAAATCAGGTTGAGCCAATAAGAACACTACCTCCTCCACCTCGTAGATCGGAAAGAGTTTTCCATCCCCCTGAAAGATACTTAGGTATTATTTCAGAGGAAGTAGAGAAAATATTCCTCATAGGTAATGGTGCTCATGGTGATGATCCCAAAACCTACAACGAGGCGATATCAGATATCGACTCCGAGAAATGGCTAGAGGCAATGCAGTCAGAAATTGACTCGATGCACTCAAACCAAGTCTGGACCTTGGTAGATCCACCAGAAGGTATAGTACCTATTGGGTGTAAATGGATCTTCAAGAGAAAGATTGGTGCAGATGGGAATGTGGAGACATTCAAGGCTAGACTAGTGGCAAAAGATTATAGTCAACGCGAAGGCATTGACTATCAGGATACCTTTTCTCCAGTGGCTATGCTAAAATCCATCCACACATTGCTTGCCAGTTGCAGCCTATTTCGATTATGAAATATGGCAAATGGACGTGAAAATGACATTCTTAAATGGATATCTTGAGGAAGATATCTATATGGAACAGCCGCTAGGTTTCACATCCAGTGATACTGATCACAAGGTTTGCAAGCTGCAAAGGTCCATATATGGACTTAAGCAAGCATCTCGGAGCTGGAACACTCATTTCAATGATGTGATCAAAACGTTTGGTTTCATCAAAAATGAAGAGGAACCATGTGTCTTTCAAAAAGGTCAGTGGGAGCGCTGTTGTCTTCCTCGTACTTGTACGTGGATGACATCCTCCTTATTGGGAATGATATTCCCATGTTGACGACAGTCAAAATATGGTTGTCCAAGGAATTCTCCATGAAAGACCTAGGTGAAGCATCCTTTATTCTAGGAATTAAGGTCTATAGGGATAGACCGAATAGGATGCTAGGACTTTCACAGAAGATGTACATAGAGGAAGTACTAAAGAGGTTTAGTATGGAAAACTCTAAGAGGGGATTAATACCCTTCAGACATGGTATTCATCTTTCCAAGAAGATGTGCCCTAGCACACCTGAGGAAATAGAACTCATGAGCAAGATCCCTTATGCTTCTGCAATAGGGAGCCTCATGTATGCCATGCTATGTACACGACCTGATATAGCCCATGCTGTGAGTGTCACAAGCAGATATCAGTCAAATCCAGGTGAAGAATACTAGGACTTCTGTGAAATGTATCCTTAAGTACTTGAGAAGAACTAAGGATATGATGTTGGTCTTTGGTAATGGAGAACTCCAAGTCCAGGGATACACAGACTCGGATTTCATGTCCGATGTAGATGATCGAAAGTCGACATCTGAGAGTCTGTTTGTGTGCAATGATGGTGCTGTCAGCTGGAAGAGTTTCAAGCAAATCGTGATAGTAGATTCCACCATGAAAGCAGAATATATCACTGCATCAGAGGCTACGAAGGAAGCATTCTGGTACAAAAATTTTTCTGCAGAAATTAGAGTAATGCCATCAGATGCCATTCCTCTATACTGCGATAATAATGGCGCTATAGCCCTTGCTATGGAGTCGAGGTCTCAGCAGAAATCCAAGCACATTGAGCGGCGATACCACCTCATCTGCGATTACCTCGAGAAGGGTTACGTCGAGGTCAATGGAGTTGACCCACAGACAATGTGGCAGACCCGCTTACAAAGCCATTGGGCCAGCAGAAGATCGAAGCCCACCTTGAGAAGATGGGACTTAGACTTGTAGCCAATTGGCTTTAGGATAAGTGGGAGATTGTTAGATATATGTGCCCTAGAAGCCAGAATTGGCTGACACTTGTAATACACTTCTAGGGGCAAAATTATAATTTTGACTAAAATCAATAAAATGGATTATTTTCTATCACATATGTGTATTTAGTGTCTGTGATACATCCTTTGAGTTAATGGTAATGATAATTCATATTTTCAAGAGTTGAAAATTTAAGACATGAATAATCATTATTAACTCATAAAATGCTCCCGACCATAGGATCATCACAAGGATGGTGATTGATCCGGAAGGTTGGTGTACAATCGCTTCTCTTTAGTAGATGAGTCTTGAGTCTACGGTGTGGAGACATCAGAGTGAGAGTACAGGTACTCGTTAGAGAATGAGGGCACTGAGCATGACCACCTCGAGTAGTCATTAGGAAGTCTACCTTCTCATCAATGACTGACTCGATGCTGCAGTGGTGTGTCTGGTTCTTTGACCTGAGGTGCATCGGCAGTTCACCTTGAGGGTGTTATAGTTTGACTACACCATAACTCGGTCTCCTAGCCATACTGGAATCCCTGAGGTGTATGTTGGCTATAGCATGTTCATTGTAGGAACTGGATTGCATCAAGATGGAATCTATCTACCTCGGTGGTAGAGGAGAAGCCCTATGATGATCATGAGAATCAAGTCCAGAAGCCCATGGCCATGGCAGAGTGAAATAATAGAAAGAGTTTCTATTTAGGTTTTCACATCAGGACTTGAATCGAATGATTACATCATATGATAGAGACTAGGGTTTGACGAGTTCACCTTAACCCTAATCTGATCGGAGCTCAAGATAGAAGAACTTAATCACATAGGTAGCTGCACCAAGAGGTTCACATTCAGCTCTGATGGGTTGCCACCATATACTGCTAGGTGTCACTGGTGGATTTTGGGAGCAATTAGAATGATTTAGATGATCGATCATTCTAGCTGTTCGAATCAGAAGAGTTCTGATCCATCGAAAGAAGTTTCGATGATATCGATGATAGAGATCATGACATATCCCATTACCATATAGAACTGAACCTAACTGGATCACACAAACAAGGGTTTGAATCTGGTGATCATCAATTGAACTAATCCAGTTCAATTGATCTGAATGAGATTCAATTAGGTTCAAGGAAATCGTGCTAGCACTCGATTGAACCTAACGTTCTTCTTTTACTATCATAAATAGTTGTCCTTACTGAGCCAAAGGAGTTTGTGCTCAATCAGAGGCCTTCACTTGGTCTGACTAGAGCCTGTCCAGGTTAGAAAAGGGTTGTCTTATTTTGTAAGACAATACCTACCATTTTTGGTCACCTGCCATTTCTCATCCTTTGACTTTGGTCAAAAGTTGACCTTTGACTGGTCAAATGTTGACCATTGACACTTTGACTTCTGTCCACGTGTCATGCACCTATTGGAGAGCTGGTGGGGGCTTGTCCCCCTACTAGAACCTGGCAAGGAGGAGGGCGCACGCCACCCTTGGCGTGTGCCCAAGCTGGAGGCGCCCAAGAGTCCCTATTGGATAGGGACTCCATCTTCCTTTTGGATTTCGATTAGACTTCTCCTAAGAATTAAGTTTGACTGGTCTTAGGCACCATCTAAGGAGGAATCCATGGGACTCTATTTCCACCAATCAGATTTAGATCTGATTTCACAAAGGGTTGTGATTGGTTGGGAAGAAGAGGAGTTGGATCATGCTTAGTCTATAAATAAGACCCTACGCCCAACTCAAGGAGTATCTAAAATTTGAGAAAAGAGTTCTCCATGCCCCAAGGCTTCCTCCCTCTTCCTCCTCCATGCGAAGTTCTACTTCTCCCTCTCTTCTCCACATCCAAAAAGAATTTGGATCCAAGTTGGTGCAATCCAGACGAGAGAAAGGCGATAGAAAGCTAGAAGGCTGTACTATTGCAAAGGACAACTACTGATCTTCGAAAGATATTTTGAAGATCCTCCAAATCAAATCCAGATCTGATTTTTGGAGACATGATAGAGAAAAAGGAGATCTCCAGATCCAGCCCAAGTGGATATCGGTAGAGGCCAGACACTTGCGTGGCTAGGTCCAGAACCTTCCGCTGCTTACAAGATCATCAACGGGTAATAGGATTACCCTACATCAAGATAAATTAAATTTGATTTAATTTATTTAGATTTTATTTTTATTAGAATAATAAGGATCAGATCTGAAATATCTCAGATCTGATTAGGATCAAAGAAAAAAAGTTTTAAAATATATCTCTTGATCCGATCAGATCTGAATTAACCTAGTCCGGGAAATCAGGATTTTCCTTCACAACATTCTATTCGAACTTCAGCAAATGAGATCCAACTGTTAGCAAGTCACGACAAATGACAGCCTACTCACTATAACAAACTTCAAGTAGCTTGAATGTCCTTCTAATATTCTGTTATAGCTGTTACTATCATTCTATTATAGGTTCTATCTATATAAGGAATCCTCTAGATACGTTACTCTCTCTCAAAGCTCTTAAGCTCTCAAGCACTCATCTCTGCTCTAATTCTCTTGGGTACTTCATTTCTATTGGTTAGAAGCTAATTTGACCATCGGAGGGTCCTACCAGAGCCACCCACCTTTGGTCCGAACTTTATTTTGTAGGTCTCGTCGGTGAGATCATCTCCACCACCTCCAGCGAACTCTAGCATCCAATAATTTTCTATACCAACAAGGAGCAAGAAGAATATGATAATGACGACTTAGACAAATAGTAAGTAAAGAGAAATTATTGATGACAGTGTGAAGCACTTTGAGATGGATGACCAAGATGACAATACTACTCATAAAGAGATACCTTAACGCTAGCTAATGCCTTTGGGGATGTGTTGTTAGCCCATAAAGAGAGTGAAAGTTCACAGACATCCTTTTTATTCAAGTCACGTGTGAGAATTGCCCCCATGTGAAGATCTTTCACAAAAAAATGATAAGAAAATAACTTAATGGAAACATTATTAGATTGGCAAAATTTAGCAATAGAAATTAAATTTTGCTTAATGAGGGGACACAGAAAAAGTGGTAGGAGTTCGAATTTGAGTGGAAAATGTGGGATATAGGCAAACCTGACCCATCATTTATTAAGAGTTCATCAGGACCATCATACTCAGATCAAAGGGGGAGATTCTGTTGATCCCCATAATATAATGCGATGTAGTAGAATCAATAAGCCATCCAGGGTTGGCAAGAGTGGAAGAGGATATATAATTGGCACTAGGCTTGGAGGATTTTTTTGAGGGCCTCTCATGGAGATGGTAGTAATTTTTAGCAGTATGGCCTGATTTATCACAAAATTGGCAAATAAGTTTGTTGGGGATAAACCTCGCTCCTGTTGAAGCTTGGTTTGATGTTCGGCAGAAAGATATCTATAATCGTAGAAGAGCTCCAACCATGGCTTCAACGATCCCCAAAATGATAGGAATCCTTTCGAACTTCTCCGTCAGTCGAACTTCCGTCAGGCTTCTCCTTCAGTAGGACTTCATTCAAGCTTCTCCATCAGTCAAACTTTTTTCGAGCTTCTCCATCAATCAGACTTCTTCTAGACTTCTTCTTTAGTTGAACTCCCATCGGGCTTCTCCTTTAGTAGGACTCCATCCGGGCTTCTCCGTCAGTCAAACTTCTTCCAAACTTCTCTGTTAGTTAGACTCTTTTCGGACTTCTCCTTTAGTCGGACTTCTTTCAGGCTTCTCCGTCAGTCAGACTCCTTTTGAACTTTTCTATCAGTCAGACACCTTTCAGACTTCTCCTTTAGTCGGGCTTCTTCCAGACCCCTTCCTCAGTTGAGCTTCTTCTAGACCCCTCCCTCAGATGGGCTTCCCTTCCAAGTCGAACTCATCCTGGACTCCTTCAGTAGGATTCCTTTCGAACTCCTTCCAGCTGCCTAAAAGGACTCATTTTGGAAGAACTTCTCCCCATCACCGGATGGACCTCGACATCCATCCTAGATAAAATAAATATCAAACAATGCATGGTTGATCTTGAGGACATCCCAAACCTCCCTCGATTCATAGAGGCATGGTTCATCAGGGCTTCAACTATTAAATCCTAACAAACTGGCATGCCATGACAAATGACCACTTATCTTTCATTACAAACTTCACGTGGCCTTGAATAACCCACTATCAGGCAGTTACGACTATCATCATCAGTTTATTATAGGCTCTATCTATAAAGAGATCCTTCAGATATATTTTCTCCAAGCTCTCACTCTCCTTCCCATTACTCTGAGCACTTTATTTCTGTTGGCCAGAAGAGCTGACTTAATCATCGGAGGATCTTGTCGGAGCCATCACCTCGACTTTGGATGGGACTTTCTTTTACAGGTCATCGATGGTAGTCTCTTCTTTCTCAACTTCAACTCAATCTGACGTCAACCAGATTCTGCACCAATAGAATTGGTGCTAGAGGAAGGGCTTGCTGAGCCCTTATTCTAAAAGGAGTGCTCAATCAATTTTGATTATTCTTTTCTTCAAGATCCATCTCCATCTAATCCTTCTTAGTCTCCAGAATGCCTTCAAAGAAGACAACCACTCAGAGATCCACCATCTCTGCCATCAGATTTAAGCTAAATCCGCCTGCCTCAACATCATCACCGGCACCATAACCCCCTCCACTGGTAGCTATGGTGGATCCAGAGCAATTTAACTTGCTGGTACAGTAGGTTTGGGGCCTCATCGAAATGGTGCAGACCATGCAGTAACCTCCGACGATAGTCTAGCTAGAAAACCTTCCATCAGGATGTTAAGAACCAGTCCCAAAGAAGCACACTTGGGTCAGTAGACCCAATACTCATGGTAAGAGAAAACAGAAAGTAGAAAATCCTTGCTCAGACCATGATTCTTCTCTAAAGAAAACCTTTCCTATCTACAGCTAGAAATCCTCCAAGATCTACGATCGAGATGAAGCCCTCGATCGAAAACTCCAAAAAATGGATCAGTGGATTGAGAAGCACTACCATACTGTCCTAGCTAACCATGACAACATCTACACCGATCCTCCTTCCTTCTAAAAAATCATGCAGGAGTCGATTTTGCCAAACTTCAAGCTCCCTCAATTCGAGAGCTACGATGGAACCACTGATTCGGTTGACCATCTAGAGGCCTTCTGGACTATGATACTGCTCCATGGTGTACCAGATGCCATTTTGTATCGAATTTTTTCATCTACTCTAAAAGGAGCAGCAAAAAATTGGTACTCAACATTAAAGTCGTGTACAATCTTCTCCTTCGATCAAATAAGCTATTAGTTTATGGCTCATTTCGTCAATAGCCGACATCCCAGGCGAGGCTCAAACTTCCTCATCAACATCAAGCAGCAGGAAGGAGAGTCCATTCGGACCTATGTCAACCACTTCAATGCCGCTGTATTGGAGGTCCGAAACTTGGATCAATCTATCACCATGATAGCACTGAAGGGCAGCCTTTAGAAGAATGACCTGTTACTCTTCCTGAAGAAGAAGTATCCTAGAAACTTTGCTGACTTGCTAGCTCGGACCAAAGGCTATGCCCAAGCTGAAGAAGCCTTCAAACTGAAGGACAAGGAAGCCACAAGAGAGCGGCAGGCGGACGAGTCTAGCAAGCCAATAGTTGAAGAGAAGCCGAATAAAGTTCGGCCACGCTCTCAAACTTCTCCTGAGTGTAAGCGAGCCCAAACTCCTCCTCAAGCTTGCCATCAAAGAAGCCCTGACAGAAAGGCATGAAGAGGCTCTTGTTAGATATGTGTGTCCTAGAAGTCAGAATTGGCTGACACTTGTTATACACTTCTAAGAATAAAATTATAATTTTAACTATAAATAATAAACTAGGTAATTTTCTATCATAATATGTATTTAGTGTCTGTGATACATCCCTTAAGTAAATGGCAATGATAATTCTTACTTTCAAGAGTTGAAAATTTAAGACATAAATTTTCATTATTAACTCATAAAATGCTTCTGACCGTAGGATCATCATGAGGATGGTGATTGATCCAAAAGGTTAGTGTACAATCGCTTTTTTATAATAGATGAGTCTTGAGTCTACGGTGTAAATATATCGAAAGCAAGAGTATAGGTACTCATTAGAGAATGAGGGCACTGAGCGTGACCACCTCGAGCAATCATAAGAAAGTCTACCTTCTCATCGTTGACTAGCTCAAAGCTGCAGTGGTGTGTCTAGTTCTTTGACCTGAGGTACATCGACAGTTTATCTTAAGGGTGTTATAGTTTGACTACACCATGACTCGATCTCCTAGCCATCTAGAATTTCGAGGTGTATGTTGGCTATAGCATGTTCATTGTAGGAATTGGATTGCACCAAAAGGGAATCTATCTACCTCGGTAGATGACGAGCAGCCCTATGATGATCATGAGAATTAAGTCCATAAGCCCATGGCCATGGTAGAGTGAAATGATAGAAAGAGTTTCTATTAAGATTTTCACATTGGATTTGAATTGAATGATTAATTCATATGATGGAAATTAGGGTTTGATGATTTCACCTTAATCCTAAACCAATCAGGGCTCAAGATAGAAGAACTTAATCACACATATAACTACATCAAGAGGTTAGTTTTTAGTTCTAATAGATTGCCACCATATACTATTAGGTGTCACTGATGAATTTTGAGAGCAATTAGAATGATTTGGATGATCGATCATTCTAGTTGTCTGAATCAGAAGAGTTCTAATCTATTGGAAGGTATTTTAATAATGTCGATGATAGAGATCGCGACATATCTCATTACCATATAGAATTGAACCTAACTGAGTCACATAAATAATGGTTTGAATATAGATATTATCAATTGGACTAACTCAGTTCAATTGATTTGAATTAGATTCAATTTGGTTCAACGAAATTGTGCTAGCACACGATTGAGCCTAAAGTTCTCTTTCAACAATCATTAAATGTTATCTCAACTGAGCTAAATGTGTTTGGGCTTACTCACGTACCTTTACATGATCTAACTAGAGCTTGTCCAAGTCAAAAAATGGTTATCTTAATTTATAAGATAAATTTGAGACAACATCTGCCATTTTCTGTTACCTGCTAATTCTTATCTTTTGACTTTGGTCAAACGTTGACCTTTGACACTTTGACATCTACCCATGTGTCATGCACCCATAGGAGAGCAGATGGGGGTTTGTCCTCCTACTAGAAAGAGGAAAGGAGGGGGCGCATGCCTAGGAAGGTGTGCACCCCAGGATAATGATGCCTGGAGTCCCATACAGATGGGACTCCAGGTTGCTTCATGGAATAAACTTAGGTGGTGCCTAAGACTCTACTTTGATCAGTCTTGGAGCCACCTAAGGATGTTGGAGAGGGGCTCTCATCTGATTGGATTAGATAATATCATCCCACCAATTTAGATCTAATTGCATGAAGAAACGTTATAGGTCGAGATGATGTGGCACTGCATGGCATAGTAGGATCTATATAAATCCTATCTGCCCCTAGGTTTAGAGAGGTTCTCCCCTTACCCATGCCACATAGCCATCTCCCTCTCTCCTTCATGCCTACCTCTGATCCTTTCTCTTCTCTCCACGCCCAAGGGGCTTTGGACTTCAGTTTGGTGCGATCCAGGCAAGAAAAAGGTGACAAGAAAGGAAGTAGACAACACCGCTGCAAGAGATGACATCGGATCTTCAAAAATTATTTTGAAGACCTTCAAGATCAGATCCAGATCTGATCTTTAGAGAAAAGATTGAGAAGGAGGAGATATCCAAATTCTATCTAAGTGAATACTAGTAGAGGCCAAGCAATTGCATGGCTACATCCAGAACCTCAGGCAATCAGCAGGATCATCACAAGATAATAAGATTACCCAAGAACAAGGTATAAATTAAATCTAATTTAATTTAATTTAATTTATTTTATTAGATCCATCAAATTAGATTTAAAAAGTATAAAATTTGATTTGGATCTAAGAAAAATTTTTTTGAAATATTTCTCTTGGTCAAATCAGATTTGAACGAACCTAACTCGGGAAACAGGTTTTCCCTTCAATTGGTATCAGAGTTAGATTCCTATAAATAATTTAGATCTAATTTTAATTTAATTTTAATCTAATAATTAGATAATTTTAGATGTCACATGACATATGATTAGATCTAAAATTAAAAAAATTAAAAATTAAATAATTTAGATCTAAGTTCTACAAGATGCATGACTAGTAGTAGAATAGAATAGTTCTATGTATAGTCTTGCATGATCATAATTTAATTTAATTAAGTTATAATTTTTAGATTAATTTACTATTTTTTTATATTATAAATATTATAATAAGATCTAAAAAATAGAAAATAAAGTTATTTAATTTTTGTTCATATGAGATTTGATGAATGCATGTTTAGACTATTTATAGAATAGTTCTACATAATTATCTATTATAAAATTTATTTTGATAAGATCAATTTAAATTTAATTTTTTAGATGATTATGAGATAATTTAAATATTAAAAATATGCATGATATGATATATGAGATATATACAAAATATGTTTATAGTTAGATCAATTTTATATATGAGATATATGATGTCGATCTAACTAGTTTTATAGCTTTTATATTTTTGATTAAGGCATTCTCCTTGGTTGTCCGATCATAAAAATAAAGCAGGATTTAAATGTCCTCTTCTTCCATTCGATGGGGTGTTCTTATGATGTGTAGGGATGCTGCGCATTCGTTCTTAATCAGAAATCCAAAAACTTATTTTCTGCAAAATCTTAGATCATGAAACTCTAGGATTTTATTTACATATTTTATTTATGAACTCTAAACTTAATTGAGAATTAATATTATGAAATATGTTAAGTCTAAAAATTAAGAATTTTTAGATTTAAGATATATTCATAAAATTAGGTTCGGGCTGGGTAGCTTAATTAGGTCTAAGTGGTTGATCAAATCAAATCAAGAGTTGGTTAGATGGGATCAAGAGTGCTTAAATTGACCAGCCTAATAGGATTAAGTCTGGGTCAAGATCGAGTCACGTGAGTGATTGATCAAGCTAAGACCTAATTAGGCTCAGTGGTTAGAGTCTGGATTATAAGCTAATCTGATTGGCTCTGGCTCAATAATTTGGTATCTAAGGTAAGTTTGGTAGATACGATCGACTGATTTTTAATTGGAAGCTACTCAACTCGAATGCATTCTTATCAAGTTAATGACATATCCCTTCCACCGGTCTCACTTATCTGGCCATATTTGTTGGCTCAGTCCTGATCTGAGGTGGCCAATAATCTGAGCTAACCCATACGACTAGGTTAGTCATAATTGTTATGACTATGTCAAGTTTAGTTTAATGAGACCTAAATCAAATCTTTCTAAGAAAAGATTAAGTCTAAGGTCTTTCACTATTATAGATGTGTGGGTCCTTTCCGAGGTTGATTGCTCTCGGTAGGTTATAGTGGTTTAGTTGCACCAAAAAGATGCAACCATGTTTATTAGGCATTGGATGCTATGGGCTAGAGAATAGATTAGGCTTAATATTTTGGATACAATGAGAGACTCAATTAGGAATCCAATCTATGCAAATGGTGGGTCTGACTTAACTGAGGAGTGGATCAATATTTCGGGCATGATGAGATTCAATAATTAGAGATCAAGTTTGGGTGTACCATAATTAGAGAATCATTAAATAAGAGTTGTTCACTCATTGGCTAACCCATCATCAATAACTGTTAGGTGAGGTGATGAGTTAGTTGGTGGGATCGTACTACCCACTAAAAATCATTAATCATGAAGATTTTTATATCTCTACAAAGAGAGTGTAGGAATTCAAGAAAATAGTGAAAGATGATTTATTTAAAAAAAAATTTTAAATAAATTGATCAAGTCTTAATTATAATATCTAACTAGAAACTTTGACTCTGTACAGAAAAATATCTGCATCTAATCCACTAGCATGTATCCTGGACACCCATAGACTGACCAGACCCAATTACAAGGATTGGCTCTAAAACTTCAAAATCATTTTAGGTTCCAAGAAGTTAACTCATGTATTGGATCAGGACCCCCTACCTTACCAGCTCATCCATCCGCTGAATAGAGAGCATCTCTTAACAAGTGGATGGATGAAGATAACAAGGTCAGATATTACATGTTGGGCTCAATATCTGATGAGCTTCAGTGCCAACATGAAGATTTTAGGACTGTCCATCAAATGTTGGCTCACCTACAAGAGATGTTTGGTGAACAGAGTCACGCAGCCAAGTATCAAGTCACTAAACGACCGTTCAAGGCTAAAATGCATGATGGGTAGTCAGTCTAAGATCATTATTTGATGATGATCAAGGATTTGAAAGAGTTTGAGAAGCTTGGTGTAAAGTTGGATCTAGATCTATAGAATGATATAATTCTATAATTTTTGACTGATGCATATGGGCAGTTCAACATGAACTACCATATGCATAAACTTCAAAATTCTCTAGCTAAGCTTATGAACATATTGGTTACTGCTGAGCTTTCTATGAAAGGTTCTAAAGGCTCAGTGCTTGCTGTGAAATGGACTTCTTCCAAGAGAAAGTTTTCTGAAAAAAAGAAGAAGTCTGTAAAAAGACAAAAGATGGAAGGAGGAAAAAAAAAGACAGAGCTGAAGAAGAAGGCTGCTGATAAAGAAAAGTATTTTCATTGCAATACTGACGGCCACTCGAAGTGGAACCACCCTACTTACCTAGCCACCCTAAAGAATAAGAAGGAGGTAGGTCCTTTTGGAGGTATGCTCGTTATTGAGTCTAATCTTATAGTTTCTTCTACATCCAATTGGGTGCTTGACTCTGGTTCTAGTGCTCATTTGTGCACTTTCATGCAGGATCTTGAGGATAGTAGGAGGCTGAGAGATGGTGAGATGATCCTACGCATCGAAAATAGAGCAAGAGTTGCTACTATGGCCATGAGAACATACCCTCTTTGACTACCATTTGGTTTAGACTTAGTATTAAAGGATTATTATTTTATGCCTACAGCAAGCAGGAATTTGATTTCTATTTCTTGTTTAGTACAAGAAGGCTATGTAATTAGTTTTCTTAAGGACTATTGTAACATTCTTTATGAAAGAAATAAAATTATAAGTGATTTTCTTATTAACGATCTTTACTAGTTATATATTGATGTATCTATTTTTAATATTGAGCAAAATGTGAATGCCATAAAACCAAAATGATCTAGGGATAGTCCAAATGATAGGTATCTATGGCACCTAAGACTAGGTCATATAGCAGAAGATAGAGTTAACAGATTAGAGAAAATCAAGCTATTGAGTCCGTTGACTTTCGAGTCATATCTAATTTATGAATCTTGTCTTCATAGCAAAATGACTAAGCTTCCTTTTGTAGGACATGGGAAAAGGGCCACGAATCTTCTTGCCCTAGTACATACTGATGTGTGCGGCCCATTTGATGTGTTGGCTAGAGACAACTTTGTCTACTTCATAACCTTTATCGATGATTTATCTCGGTATGGGTGTGTGTATCTTATGAGACACAAGTCTGAAGCTTTTGAAAAGTTTAAGAAATTCTGACATAAAGTAGAAAAGCAAACTAGAAAATTCATTAAGGTTCTTCGATCAGATCGAGGAGTGAATACCTAAGTCGAGAATTCCTAGACTATCTTAAGAAAAATAGCATAGTCTCTCAATGAACTCTACTTAAAACACCTCAACTCAATGAAATTTCAGAATGGAGGAACTAGACCCTATTAGATATGGTCCGATCCATGATGAGCTTCACAAACCTTCCTAATTTTCTTTGGGGATATAGTCTGTTAACTATAATATACTTACTAAATAGGATTCTTTCTAAAATCATTTCTATCACACCATATGAGATATGGCATGGTAAGAAACCAAGTCTGAGTCATCTCAAAATTTGGGGTTATCCGGCTCATGTTAAAAGATAACAAGCAGATAAGTTAGACTATAGGTCCTTTAGAGCTCGATTTATAGGATATCCTAAAGAGTCATTAGGATATTATTTCTATATTCCAGAAGATCACAATATGATGGTGAGTCAACATGCCATCTTTTCTGAAAAATAGTTTATTCAAGATAGCAGCATTAGAAACCAGATCAAGCTCGAGGAGAAAGTCTCATAAGAGCAACGAACTTAGGACCAAATGGAACCAAATCAAGTTGAGCCAATACAATCGCTACCTCCTCCATCTCGTAGATCAGAAAAGATTTTTCGTCCCCATGAGAGGTACATAGGTACTATTTCAGAGGAAGTAGAGAAAATATTCCTCGTAGGTAATAGAGTTCATGGTGATGATCCCAAAACCTATAACGAGGTGATACCGGATATCAACTCCAAAAAATGGTTAGAGGCAATGAAGTCAGAAATTGACTCGATGCACTCAAAATAAGTCTGAATCTTGGTAGATCCACCGGAAGGTATAGTACCTATCGCGTGTAAGTGGATCTATAAGAGAAAGATTGGTGCAGATGGAAATGTAGAGACATTCAAAGCTAGATTAATAGCAAAAGATTATAGTCAACACGAAGGCATTGACTATCAAGATATCTTTTTGCTAGTAGCCATGCTAAAATTCATCCACATATTGTTTGCTATTGCAGCCTATTTTTATTATGAAATATGGCAAATAGATATGGAAACGACATTCTTAAATGGATACCTTGAGAAAGATATCTATATAAAACAGCCGCTAGGTTTCATATCCAATGATGCTGATCACAAGATATGCAAGCTGCAAAGGTCCATATATGGACTAAAGCAAGCATCTCGGAGCTAGAATACTCATTTTAATGATGTGATCAAATTATTTAGTTTCACTAAGAATGAGGAGGAACCATGTATCTTCAAAAAGGTCAGTGGGAGTGCTACTATCTTTCTCGTATTGTATGTAGATGATATCCTTCTTATTGAAAATGATATTCCCATATTGACTACAGTTAAAATATGGCTATCCAAAGAATTCTCCATGAAAGACCTAGGAGAAGCATCCTTTATTCTAGGAATTAAGATTTATAGAGATAGACCGAATAGAATGCTAGGACTTTCACAGAAGATGTGTATAGAGAAAGTGCTAAAGAGGTTTAGCATTGAAAACTCCAAGAGGAGTTTAGTATCCTTCAGACATGGCATTCATCTCTCCAAGAAGATGTGCCCTATCACACCTAAGGAGATAGAATGCATGAGCAAGATCCCTTATGCTTCAGTAATAGGGAGCCTCATGTATGCCATATTATGTACACGTCCTGATATAGCCCATGCTATGAGTGTCACGAGCAGATATCAGTCGAATCTAGATGAAGAACATTGGACTTCTGTGAAATGTATCCTTAAGTACTTGAGAAGAACTAAGGATATGTTGTTGATTTTTGGTAATGAAGAACTCCAAGTCTAGGGATATATAGACTCAAATTTTATGATCGATGTAGAAGATCAAAAGTCGACGTCTGGGAGTCTGTTTGTATGTAATGGTGGTGCTGTCAGTTGAAAGAGTTCCAAGCAAATAGTGATAGCAGATTCCACCATGAAAGCAGAGTACATCACTACGTCAGAAGTTGCGAAGGAGGCATTTTGGTATAAGAAGTTTATCACAGAGATCGGAGTGATGCCATCAGATGCTATTCCTCTATACCATGACAACAATGGTGCCATAGCCCTTGCTAAGGAGTCGAGGTCTTATAAAAAATCCAAGCACATCGGATGGCGATACCACCTCATCTGCGATTATCTCGAGAAAGATTATGTCGAGGTCAAGAGAGTCGACTCTATAGACAATGTGGCAGACCCACACACAAAGCCATTGGACCAGCATCGAAGCCTTGAGAAGATGGGACTTAGATTTATAGTCAATTGGCTTTAGGTCAAGTGAAAGTTTGTTAGATATGTGTGCCCTAGAAGCCAGAATTGACTGACACTTGTTATACACTTCTAAGGGCAAAATTATAACTTTGACTATAAATAATAAAATGCATTATTTTCTATCACAATATGTATTTAGTGTCTATGATACATCCCTTGAGTTAATGACAATAATAATTCTTATTTTCAAGAGTTGAAAATTTAAGACATGAATTTTTATTATTAACTCATAAAATGCTTTCAACCGTAGGATCATCACGAGGATAGTGATTGATCTAGAAGGTTGGTGTACAATCATTTCTTTATGGTAGATGAGTCTTGAGTCTATGGTGTAGAGACACTAGGAGTGAGATTACAGATACTTGTTAGAGAACGAGGGCATTGAGCGTGACCACCTCGAGCAGTCATAAGAAAGTCTATCTTCTTGTCGATGACTGACTCAAAGCTGCAGTGGTGTGTCTGATTCTTTGATCTAAGGTGTATCGATAGTTCACCTTGAGGGTGTTGTAGTTTGACTATACCATGACTTGATCTCTTAGCCATCTGAAATTCAGAGGTGTATGTTGGCTATAGCATGTTTATTGTAGGAACTGGATTGCACCAAGAGGGAACCTATCTACCTCGATAGATGAGAAGCATCCCTATGATGATCATGAGAATCAAGTCCATAAGCCCATGGCCATGGTAGAGTGAAATGATAGAAAGAGTTTCTATTAAGGTTTTCACATTAGACATGAATCGAATGATTAATTCATATGACGAAAATTAGGGTTTGACGAGTTCACCTTAACACTAAATCAATCGAGGCTCAAGATAGAAGAACTTAATCGCACATATAACTACATCGAGAGGTTTATTTTTAGTTCTGATGGATTACCATCATATACTACTAGGTGTTACTGATGGATTTTAGGAGCAATTAGAATGATTTGGATGATCGATCATTCTAATTTTCTGAATCAGAAAAGTTCTGATCCATTGGAAGTTGTTTCAATGATGTCGATGATAGAGATCATGACATATCTCATTACCATATAGAATTGAACCTAACTAGCTCACACAAATAAAGGTTTGGATCTAGATATCATCAATTGGACTAACCTAGTTCAATTGATTTGAATTAGATTCAATTAGGTTCAATGAAATTGTACTAGCACATGATTGAGCCTAAAATTGTCCTTCAACAATCATTAAATATTATCTCAATTGAGCCAAATGTGTTTGGACTCACTCAAGTACCTTTACTTGGTCTGACTGGAGCTTGTTCAGGTCAGAAAAATGTTGTCTTAATTTATGAGATAAATTTGAGACAACACCTACCATTTTTCATCATCTGCTAATTCTTATCTTTTGACTTTGATCAAACGTTGACCTTTGTCACTTAAACATCTGCCCATGTGTCATGCACCCATAGAAGAATAGATGGAGGTTTATCCCCTGCTAAAAAGAAGAAAGGAGGGGGTGCATACATTGGAAGGCATGCGCACAAGGATAATGATGCCTGGAGTCCCATATAGATGGGACTCCAGGTTGCTTCATGGAATAAACTTAGGTGGTGCCTAAAACTCTACTTTGATCAGTCTTAGCGCCACCTAAGGATGTTGGAGAGGGGCTCTCATCTGATTGGATCTGGTGATGTCATCCCACCAATCAGATTTAGATCTGATTGCACAAAAAAATATGATTGGCTGGGATGATGTGGCACTGCATGGCGCAGCAGGGTCTATATAAACTCTATCTGCGCCTAGGTTTAGAGAGGTTCTCCCCTTGCCCATGATACATAGCCATCTCCCTCTCTCCTTCATGCCTACCTTTGATCCTCTCTCTTCTCTCCACACCCAAGGAGCTTTGGGCTTCAGTTTGGTGCGATCCAAGCAAGAGAAAGGCGACAAGAAAGAAAGAAGGCAGCACTGCTGCAAGAGACGACATTGGATCTTCGAAAGTTATTTTGAAGACCTTCAAGATTAGATCCAGATCTGATCTTTGGAAAAAAGATTGAGAAGGAGAAGATATCCAAATTCTATCCGAGTGGATATCGGTAGAGGTCAGGCAATTGCGTGGCTACAACTAGAAGCTCAGGCAATCAGCAGTATCATCATAGGATAATAAGATTACCCAAGAACAAGGTATAAATTAAATTAAATTTATTTTATTTTATTTGATCCATCAAATCAGATCTGATTTAGATCTAAGAGAAAAATTTTTAAAATATTCCTCTTGGTCAAATCAGATTTGAACGAACTTGACCCAAAAAATAAGTTTTTTCTTTCAGCTCTCCCTTCAGAAGGTTACACAATTACGTCCCCCTCAATGCTCCAAAGACTCAAGTGTTGATGGAGATCAAGGAGCAGCTGCCGAGGTCGAAAAGGATACACACTCATTTTGGCAAGCGTAATCCTAACAAGTATTGTCTATACCATCATGACCATGGTCACGATACTGAAGAGTGTATCCAACTCCAAGACAAGATCGAGGAGCTCATCAAGAAAGACCGACTTAGCCAATTTCTGTGACATTGGCCTATGATAAGAAAAGATCGGCTGAAGGCACTGCCACAACCAGAACCACCAAGGAGAGAAGAGCAGGAAGAAGATTGGCCACCTTTCGGCATCATCAATACCATCTCTGGGGGACTTCGACGAGAGGAGGCCAATGGATCTGAAGGATTGACCAAAAAGTGGAGAATTGAGGAATCCATCACCTTCACCAAAGAAGACGAGCAAGGAGTTCAATTTTCGCATAGAGATGTGGTTGTAATAACTTTAAATATCACAGACTATGATGTACGCTGCATTCTTGTCGATAATGAAAGTTTGATCAATGTTTTATTTTATGATACTTTCTCCAAAATATCCATACCTAATAACTGACTCAGATCAATGAGCTCTCCATTGATTGGCTTTACTGGTGATGCAGTGCTAGTCGAAGGTGTGATAATTTTAACTATGGCTGTAGGACGATATCCAAAGCAGTTTAGGGTGCAAGTGGATTTTTTGGTGGTAAAAACCCTATCTGCTTCTAATGCAATTCTTAGCTGATCTGGCCTAAATGTACTTTGAGCAATAGTGTCGACCTACTATCTGAAAATGAAGTTTCCAACAAGCTGTAGGATTGGAGAGGTCAAAGGAGACCAAGTTTTGGCAAGACATTGCTATTCAATTATCCTTAAAATGGTGAGTAGTTTGACCCTTGTCTAGTTGATGGGTTGGACGTTTGGGATGATCTTACCGAAGAATGGAGAGAACCCATGAAAGATATTATCTCAACCCCATTGAATGATGGAAATAAGGATCACACAGTGCAGATCGGTTCCAATCTAAGAGAAGAGGTGCAAGAGCAGCTCATCAAATTCTTATGGAGAAATGTAGATATTTTTGCTTGGGTCCCTACTGACATGCCAAGATTTGATGTCGAAGTTATGGAACATCATCTGGCTATTGATCCTAAACATCGACTATTAAAAGAAAAGATGTGCAGCCATGCCCTAGGATAGAAGGCAATTGTAAAAGAAGTAGAGAAGCTCCTCAAGGTCAAATTTACTAGAGAAGTCTCCTATCCGAATTGGATTTCCAATGTGGTCCTTTTCAAGAAGGCGAATGGCAAGTGAAGGATGTGCATAGACTTCAAGAAGTTGAATAAGGTCTATCCAAAAGATAGTTATCCCATTCCCAAAGTTGATTAATTAGTGGATGCAACCTCAGGCCATGAGCTCCTCACTTTCATGGATGCCTTCTCCAGCTACAATCACATCTGAATGGAGCCAGAGGATGAGAAAAAAACTGCTTTTATTGCTGACAATGGTCTTTATTCTTACAGGGTTATGCCTTTTGGGCTAAGAAATGCAGGAGCAACATACCAGCACTTGGTCAATAAGATCTTCAAGGAGCAGATCGATTACAACATGGAGGTATATGTAGATGATATGCGTGTCAAGAGCCAAGCTTCAACAAATCACATAGTCGATCTTAAGGAGACCTTTAGTATCCTTCAGAGATACAAGATGAAGTTGAACTCGATCAAGTGCACCTTTGGTATGACTTTGGGAAAGTTTTTGAGATTCATGGTGTTGAGGCATGGGATTGAAGCAAATCCAGAGAAGATTTGGGCCATTCAAGATATGATTGCCCCAAAATCAATAAAAAAGTTTAGAACCTAATGAAAAAGATGGCAGTCCTGAACCATTTTGTCTCAACGTCGGTCGAGCGATGCATGCCTTTTTTTCAAGTTCTCAAACAGCCAAAGAACTTCTACTGGGATACTGAATGTCAACAAGCATTTAAAAGACTTAAGAGCTACCTCGGCTCGCCTTCCCTATTTGCCAAGCTTGAACCTAGAGAAGGATTATTTTTGTATCTAACAATTTTCCCAGCAACCTTGCAGTAGTTCTAGTCAAGAAAGAGGCGAAAGTGCAGTGGTCGATCTACTACATAAGTCGAGTCTTGAGGGATGCCGAGACCAGCTATGCTAAGTTAGAAAAACTAACTTATATCCTACTGATTGCAGTCCAGAGACTCCGATCTTATTTTTAGGGACACACCATAACTCTCCTCACCGATCAGTCAATCAAAGCAGTTCTTCATCGAACAGATACCTCCGAAAGAATCGCAAAATGGATAATTAAACTTGCAGAATTTGACATCAACTTTCAACCTTGGCCGTCAATCAAAGCTCAAATATTGGCAAATTTCATAGTAGAATGCACTATCTCGAAGGAGGCCAAACTTGAATAGAATGAAGTTGGCATTCCATGGTTATAGCCAAGCTTTAATGAAGAAAGTGTTGATCTTTTTGAAGGCTTCTGAGCCCTGTATGTGGATGGCTCATCCAATGCTTTGGATGTAGGTGCTGGATTAATCTTGGTAAATCCGGAGGGAGTCATCACTGAATATATGCTGCGCTTCAAATTTTCTGCAATAAACAAGGAGGCCGATTATGAAGCTCTGATAGCAAGATTAAGAATAGCCAAAAATTAGAAGCAGATCGACTCCAAGCTTATAGTGATTCTCAACTAGTGGTCAGATAAGTTAGTGGCAATTATGAAGCTCAGGAGGAAGGCATGATAAAATATCTTGAGAAAGTGAAAAACTTGACTCCGACCTTTAGCAGTTTTAGCATTTGATAGATTTTGAGAGCAGAAAATACTAGGATCGATCTTCTCTCTAAATTGGCCATACTAGCCCCAACCGAACTACCCAAAAAAATCTTCTTCAAAGTTTTAAAATGCCCAAGTTCAGAAGAACTACAGTCTGTGCTGCAAGTCGAGCATGAGCCAAGCTGGATTGACCCACTTCTCACTTACCTTAAAGATGGAGTTCTACCTTATGACCCAAAAGAAGCTCAAAAATTAAAGAATCCGACCTCTCGGTATGTCCTCTATGAAGGCAAGTCATACAAAAGGTCATATTCTTTGCCACTCTTAAAATATCTTTGACCCTCCAAAGCTGACTTTGCATTATGGAAAGTGCATGAAAGAATCTGCGGGAGTCATTTGGGAGCTCGATCCTTATCTCATAAACTACTTCGGTAGGGCTATTATTAGTCGATAATGTACCATGATTCTATAGAGTATATCAAGAAGTGTGATCGATGTCAGTGAAATATGAACATTCAAAGGCAGTCAACCTCTGAGCTTATCCCCCTGAGTACCCCATGGTCATTTGTATAATGGAGAATGGACATACTTGGGTCCTTTCCTATGGCATCCGAATAGCGAAAGTACCTCCTGGTGGCAATCGATTACTTCATAGAGTGGATTGAAGCCGAACCTCTGGTCAAAATCACTAAGGCAAAAGTACAAGACTTCATCTGAAAGTCCATTATTTACAGATTTGACTTACCTCGGACTCTCATAATAGATAATGGATGATAGTTTGCTAGAGCAAAATTCATCGAGTTATGTGAAGACTTGAATATCTCTCATAATTTTACATCAGCAGCTCATCTACAAGCAAACGACAAGACCAAGGTAACCAATGAAATTCTGCTGTAAGAAATCAAAGCAAGACTTCAGAGGAAAAAAGAAACTTAGGTAAATAAACTTTATCATGTACTCTAGGTATATCGAACTATTCAAAGATTGCCAAATGGGGAGACTCCATTCATCTTGGCCTTCGAAATAGAAGCTGCCATCCCAATAGAGCTTAGACTTCCATCACTCGTAGAATCTCAGGGCTAACCTTGACTTGCTGGAAGAAAAATCAAAAGAAGCTCAAGTTCGGATGCCTGCTTATAGACGGAAGGTAGCCCGATATTAGAACTCTAGAGTGAGAGATAAAGTATTCAGAGTGGGAGACTTGGTGCTTCGATGAGTAGCTATTTCACAGCCTCAGAACAAAGAAAAGCTCATCTTAAATTGGGAAGGACCTTACAAGGTCAACGAGGTCGTCCGGCTTGGGACATATTACTTGGAAGAGCTTGGAGGAGTTGACCTACCCCGACCGTGAAACTCGAAAAACTTATGGTTGTATTATCAATAATTTCATTGCAATAAAATTCCTTTACCTTAGCATCTTAGTCTTTATTGTAAAATGGTAATGATAGAAAATAATCTCCCAAGCTTTGCCGTAGGAAAAAAAAATAGCCATGTTAGGAACAAGAGGAGAACCTCATCCTAACATGAGCAAGATGAAGGCCTCGTTAATGTAAGACAAGAGGAGGAAAGAGGCCCTAGCAGCGGTACTTATGTGCCCTTACAGCCATGTTAGAAATAGGAGAAGAACTTCATTTTAACATGAGCAAGATGAAGGCCTCATTAATGTAAGACGAGAGGAGGGGAGAGGCCCTAATAGAAACCCTTACATGCCCCTATAGTCATGTTAGGAATAGAAGGAGAATCTCGTCCTAACATGAGCAAGACAAAGGCCTCGTTAATGTAAGACGAGAGAAGGAGAGAGGCTCTAGCAGCAGTCCTTACGTGCCCCTACAGTCATGTTAGGAATAGGAGGAGAACTCCATCCTAATATGAGCAAGATGAAGGCCTTGTTAATAAAAGATGAGAGAAGGAGAGAGATTCTAGCAACAGCCCTTACATGCCCCTACAGCCATGTTAGGAACAGGAGGAGAACCTCATCCTAACATGAGCAAGATGAAGGTCTCGTTGATATAAGACAAGAGAAGAGGAGAGGCCTTATCAGCGGTCCTTACATACCCCTACAGCCATGTAAGGAAAAGGAGGAGAACCTCATCCTAACATGAGCAAGATGAAGGCCTTATTAATATAAGATGGAAGGTGATGAGAGGCCCTGTCAATGGCCTTGGTATATATCTCCTTATGGCTGTGCCAAGAGTGAAAAGAGAACCTCATCCTAATTTGGGAGAGGGACTTCAGTTCGATATCTTTAGTGGTCGCACCGATAGAAGATGAAGTAAAGAAAGTGAAGACATCGACAAGCATTAAATTTGCATAAGATGAAAAATAATGGAAGAAGGTAACATTTTATTAAAAATAATAGATCATTACAAGGTAAAGATGAGAGTAAAGGTCTACAAGGCCGGTTACATAAAAAAAAGGAAGAAAAAGGATCAAAGTCCTAAGATGGATCGAACTTCTTAGACTTCAGACTGTCGGCCCCAACCATCACCAAAGCCTATTTTAGCCTGAAAATCTCCTCTTCGATCTCCTTCCTTTTCAGCAGGCCCTCTATGAACATCCTATCAGCTTGCCAAAATTTATCTTCAAGCTCTCACCATTGCTTCCTTAGGACCTTGGATTCGACCTCTACATCCTTGATAGCCTAACGCTCATAGGTTAATTCTTCAACTACTGAAGCTCGGCCTTCTCCCTCTCATATGATAGGGAAAGATCGCCAAAGGACTTTCAATAGAAAGTGAGCCGCATCGACTCCCTCAAAGTATTGGCTTGCTAGCCGCTGGCAAGCAACTTTTGAAGGCTGCCCACCTCCTCATTAGCTGACTTGAGTTGGCATTTGACTATGGTCAACTTTTCCATCCAGCCAATTCTTTGACCATTATACCAAGCTTTGACATCCTGGAGTTGTTTTTAAAGCTCTGAAAGCTTCTTCGACCAATCCTAGTCATGCTGTGTCTTATCCAAAGTCCTGGACAAGCTCTCCTCTAATAATTTGACCTTCTCCTTCTCAGCATTGAGTTCAGCCTCAAGGGAGCTGATCTTCACAACAAGCACCCAAGACTTTGTAGGTGGTGTGGTGCTCCCAAGCCTTGGAAGGCCACGAGCGGAGCCAGGGTGAGGGATCTAGGAAGGTTAGGATAGGTATGGTCCTAGGGCCAGGATAGGAGTTGTCCTAGGGTGGAGGCGGCATGTAGCTCTCCACGGGCTTGAGGTTCGGATATTGAGGGCCTCAAGGGGCTTGGTTAGTGCTTTTGAGATCTAGGATTCAAGGTGGATCAAGAAACCAAAGTTGAAGAATCAAGACTGCAGAAAGAACATTTTTTGTAGGTTAGTCCGCTCAGTTCAAAACTGGGCCAGCTAAGTCTCAGAGCATAGGCAAAATAGAAAGGTCATGTTTTGGGATTGTAGGCATGGTACAGAACTAGGCCAGCTCAATTTCAGACTGAGCCAACCCAGTAAAACTTAGCCAGCTCGGTGCTGAGAGTGAGTCGGCTTAGTGCACGGGTAGAGTTATGTAAGGGTCTATTTTGGGTTAGGGTCTGGGTTGATCCTAGGGGTCTTAAGGCCTGGTTTGAGAGGTCTTAAGGAAGCTAATTTATGTATGGGTTGGGATTAGATCTAAGGGATGAGAGCATGTGAGACTTAAGCTTGGTGAGTGCTTTCATGTATTTGGTTAGCCTAAGAGAGTTTTTAAGCTATGATTTATTAGGACTCATATGGGAACTCTAGGGTATATAAACTAGGATATTGTAACTTTTACAATAGAAGTGAATACAATTGAGCTTTTCTTCCTAACTCTCTTCTCTTTAGTTTTAACACTAAAATCCTAGATTCTCTCATCTTTCTTAGATTTTCTTCAGTTTGCTGGATTAACACCCAAGTTCATGCAAGAGATCGGATCTACGGTTGTGGCTCCAAGCAGCTGTAGGAACAACAATTGATATCAGAGCAAGGTTGAGCATGAAGGAGAAAGAAGATCAATTTTCAGCAAAGATCAATAGTGAGATTTAGATCTAAAGGCTTTCTCTAGGCTTCATGAGGGAGGAAGAGATCACAGGGCCATTGTCCACCATCCCTAGTTAAGGTATTTCTTAGATCTATTTATTTGCTATTATTTAATTTGGATTGATTATAGAGAACAACGGGTTGAAGATAGGATTAGAGAAGTTTGATGGAAAAGAAAGTTTCATGATGTGGATGGTAAGGATAGAGGATCTGCTGGTTCAAATGAGTTTGGATTCAGCCTTGGAAGATAGACTGGAGGAGATCATAGATAAGGAGTGAGTGTCCTTGGAGTAAAGGGCATGTGCCACAATTAGGATTTGTTTGGTAGATGAGGTTTTGTATGGTGTGTTGGAGGAGAGAAAACCCAAGGAATTATGGTCGAGGTTGCAGTAATTATACATGGGGAAGAACATGTGCAATAAGTTGATGCTGAAGAAGCAACTGTGTAGCCTTCGGATGCAAGAGGGTGAGGATGTTGCTGAGCATATTCAGTGGTTCGATCGGATGAGCATAGACTTGCTCAATATAGGGGTGGACTTAGAAGAGGAGGACAAGAGTCTGTTGTTGCTGTGTTCGCTACCTAGGAGCTTAGATCCGTTGGTGACAACTTTGCTATATGGTAAGGAGACACTGGTGTATGAGAAGATTGTATCAGTGCTCAGATCCAACGAGCAGCAGAAATGGATGATGAAGAGGAAGGTCTTCTAGGAGAGTCTTGTGATTTCAGAGAAGCACAGAAAAGGGAAGAAGGGCGAGCAAAAGGGTAGCAAAGGGTCCAAGAGATGCTTCAAGTGCGAAGAAGTAGGGCACTTTAAGTGGGAGTGTCTGCTTTGGAAGAAGTGCAAGAGAGGAGAAAGCTCGGATTCCATCAGTACAGTCATTGAAAGTAAAGATTCGGATGAAATCTTGGTGGTCTTAGAGGAGCCCATAGGGTGCGGTGTATCTGAGATAATTTCGAACAGGTCTGCGAAGTATAGAGGATCTAAAGGGGCAGTAACGGTATTCGAGATACAATGGTAGGCCCAGCAGTGTAGCATTGGATGGTTGGCCTCGAGTGACTTAGAGATAGAGTCGGCTTCTGCGGCATCAGAGGGACTTCAGCTCCAGGTGGAGCACCAAGCAAAGGTGGCTCCAGGGGTGGATGAAGCTGTGACACGAATTCAGAGCAAAGGGGTGCAGAGGGAGGACCTATATCCCAGCACCAGTGTCGGGGTTGTACAGATACAGGTGGAGAGGATTGTGCAGGGAGATAGGTGTGGCTCTGAGGGGACAGTGTTAGATGGAGCATTAGGATATGTGGTGAGTGTCGATAAAGGAATGTTGCATGATCTTCAGGGAAGTCCCAGACAAATGATGCAGCTGTCAAGTAGAAGGATACCTACAACTCCAAAGATGGTGCAGAGAAACAAGCCAAGAACTTCAGTGGTGGAGATGATCATCTCGAAGGCCTTAAAGGGAGCTCAGCAGTTGAAGAAGAATGGCAGTAGCAAGGTGAGCACATGGGGCTATCAGGACATGCAGGGATAGCAAGATCGTGCAGAAAAATGTTGCTAGGTGTGCTAAGGCTTGGGCACACCAAGGTGGAGATTGTAGGTAGTGTGGTGCTCCCAAGCCTTGGGAGGCCACGGGCGGAGCCAGGGTGAGGGCTCCAAAAAGACTAGGACAGGTGTGGTCCTAGGGCTAGGACAGGAGTTATCCTAAGGTGGAGGCGGCATGTAGCTCTCCACGAGCTTGAGGTTCGGATATTCGGGGTTTCAAGGAGCTTGGTTGGTGTTTTGGAGATCTGAGATTTAAGGTGGAGTAAGAAACCAAAGCCAGAGAATCAAGATTGTAGAAAGGACATTTTCTGTAGGTTAACTGGCTCAGTCCAAAACTAGGTTGGCTAAGTCTCAGAGCATAGACAAAATAGAAAGGTCGAGTTTTTGGAATGTAGGCATGGCATAGAACTAGGCCGGCTCAGTTTCAGACTGAGCCGACCCAATGAAACTTAGCTGGCTCAGTGTTGAGATTGAGCCAGCTCAGTGCGTGGGTAGAGTTGTGAGGGTCTATTTTGGGCTAGGGTTTGGATTGATCCTAGGGGTCTTAAGGCCTGGTTTGAGAGATCTTAAGGGGGCTAATTCATGTATGGGTTAGCCTAAGAGAGTTTTTAAGCTGTGGTTTATTAGGATTCATGTGTAAACTCTAGGGTATATAAACCAGGACATTATAACTTTTACAATAGAAGAGAATACAATAGAGCTTTTCTTTCTAACTCTCTTCTCTTTGGTTCTAATATCAAAACCCTAGCTTCTCTCATCTTTCTTAGATCTTCTTTAGTTTACTTGATTAACACCCAGGTTCACGCAAGAGATCAGATCTATGACTGTGTCTCTGAGTAGCCGTAGGAACAATAATTGGTATCAGAGCAAGGTTGAGCATGAAGAAGGAAGAAGATCAGTTTTCAACAGAGATCAATAGTGAGATTTAGATCTAAAGGCTTTCTCCAAGCTTCGTGAGGAAGAAAAAGATCATAGGGCTATGGTCCACCATTCCTAGTCAAGGTATTTCTTAGATCTATCTATTTGTTGTTATTTGATTTAGATTGATTATGGAGAATAGTGGGTTGAAGGTAGGATTAGAGAAGTTTGATGGAAAAGAAAATTTCATGATGTGGATGGTAAGGATGAAAGATTTGCTGGTTCAGATGAGGTTGGATTCGGCTTTGGAAGATAGGTCGAAGGAGATCATAGACAAGGAGTGGGTGTCCTTGGAGAAAAGGGCATATGCCACGATTAGGGCTTGTTTGGCAGATAAGGTTTTGTATGGTGTGTTGGAGGAGAGAACACCCAAGGGATTATGGTCGAGGTTGCAGCAGTTGTACATGAAGAAGAACATGTACAATAAGTTGAAGCTGAAGAAGCAACTATATGGCCTTCGGATGTAGGAGGGAAAGGATGTTGCAGGGCATATTCAGCGGTTCGACCGGATGAGCATGGACTTGCTCAATATAGGGGTGGATTTAGAAGAGAAAGATAAGAGTCTATTATTGCCGTGTTTACTATCTGGGAGCTTCGATCCATTAGTGACAACTTTATTGTATGGTAAGGAGACACTGGTGTATAAGAAAATCGTATCAGTGCTCAAATCCAATGAGCAGTAGGAATGGATGACGAAGAGGGAGGTCTTTCAAGAGAGTCTTGTGGTTTCAGAGAAGCATAGAAAAAGGAAGAAGGGCGAACGGAGGGGCAGCAAGGGATCAAAGAGATGCTTCAAGTATGGAAAAGTAGGGCATTTTAAGCATGAGTGTCCGCTTCGAAAGAAGTGCAAGGAAGGAGAAAGCTCAGATTTCATTAGTACAATCACTAAAAGTAAAGATTTGGATGAAATCTGGGTGGTCTCGGAGGAGCCCATAGGGTGCGGTGTATCTAAGATGGTTTTGGATAGGTCTGTGGAGTGCAGAGGGTCCAAAGGGACAATAATGGTGTTTGAGGTATAGCGATAGGCCTAGCAGTGCAGCATTGGGTGGTTGGCCTCGGGGGACTCGGAGATAGAGTCAGCTTCTACGGCATCAGGGGGACTTCTGCTCCAGATGGAGCACTGAGTGGAGGTGGCTTCATGGGTGGATGAAGCTATGATATGGGTTCAGAGCAGAGGAGTGCAGAGGGAGGACCTATATCCCAGCACTAGTGTCGGGGTTGTACAAATCTAGGTAGAGAGGATTGTGCAGGAAGATAGGCATGGCTCTGAGGGGATAGTGTCAAGTGGAGCATCAGGATATGTGGCGAGTGCCGATAAAGAAATGTTGCATGATCTCCAGAAAAGTTCAGGACAAGCCAAGGACTTAATTAAATTAGATTTAATTTTAATTTAATTTTTTAATCAAATTAAAAAATTGGATTGACCCCTTGCTTTAAGTTGAACTAGGACTGGTTGTTCCAAGCACTTGGCTTATCTAATAAATCAATTGAACTTGATTCAATCAAGTCTAAACTAAGTCTAATTAAATCATATTTAATTAGACTTAATCTTAATCCTTTGATTTAATCAAATTAAGCTAATTAGTAATTAAATTGCTAATCGATCCTCCTGCAATATTTGCACTAGGTTAAACATCAATCATATTGATCGTTTAACCTTAGAATGATTCTCAATCATTGATCAACCATCCGATCAGATCACAAACTCTAATATGTATGATCCCATAGATCCAAACCTAAGCTGGTAGCATAGGAATAAATTTTTGTACCAATCGAAGTGACCATCCAGCAATGAAATTCGACGGTCGAATAGGTCGAATGTGTAGAACAACATCCTTAGAATCCATATGGTTATAGTTTTCATATAATTCATCCTCTTGACCAAAATGCTCATAAAATACCTCAGAGCTAAACTATCAACTCTGATCATGCTGTCCATATTGTATTTCAAAATATCAAATCCATCTCATGGATTACCCTAGTCAAGGTTTTGCTATATTGAAATATAATGATACATTCTTCTCCAAATCTTGGAGTGGTCAATTCCATCTTGATCATACATCAACTTTGCAAATACTTAACTATGCCCAAAAGTCTTCCATTACTGAATCAGAAATTTAGTTAGTTTGGTACCAAAGCATAGTGAGTTGCTTGCAAGCCATTTTGATGATCTCAGATTTAAGGTACACTTATACCTATATCCCATCAGAGATATTTTTGATAGCAGAATGCTCTGAAGTTAATCATGTTCAAAGATGATGTACCCCTATATCTTAGCTGTATGCTATACCAATGTCTCCACACTCCTTGGTTAAGAGGACAACTAATCTATATGGCATGTAGCGACCTATGCTCAATAAACGCTGTCATCCTAATTAATAGCCTATCATTTGATCATGAATAGTTTTAAAAACTAATTGATAGATCCTCTCTTTATCAAATATAAATAGTCCTAAGAACTTCATCACAACAATGATGTTTGTTAGAAGATGAAAACTTATGATGAAAAATATAAAAAATATATTTTATTAATTAATAAATAAATTATAATTATAATATAGCTCAACTATCAATAGGTTGATGATTGGCTTTGGGATAACTTTCCAATAGAAGGTTCTTGGGCGTTGGGATTTTATAGACACCAATCTAGGTGTCTTGGTGAGAGAAGAAAGAAGAAGAGGGTTTTCTTCTAGGGTTTCTTCTATTCATTCTTTTTCCTCCACTTTTGAGATTTTTTGAGAGTGTCTCAGATATAAAATCTCTCCTCTTCCTTTTGATCTTTAAAGAATCTAAATCTAGAAGAAAAAAGCACCAAATTGACCATCAAAGAAGGATCAGCATAGTACTAGCATACTATGCTGATTTTCTGCATTAGACTTCTGATTGGGGTTCGTGGGCTCGTATAGACATCTCTTAGAGGTCAGATGCATGTACAGCTCAGAGCTTCATCCTTCATCTTGGATTAGCAAGTTATAATATCTAACTTGCACAAATAATATGGATCAATCCTGTGTTACGTATCTATAATAGATCTAGTGTAGATCCATGTTGATGTGATCAACATGCACATCAACATGTCTTTTACTTTTAATATTTTAATTTTTTAATTTAATCTCATATTATAATCTTATAATAAAATCTTAGATCTAGGATTCTCTAATTTTTTTGAATTAATTTTGATTAATTTTTATCTTCTGCTATCTAGATCTAAAAAAGTTTCAAGATCTAGCATTGAAATCCTAGATCTGGTTCTTTCAATTGGTATCAGAGCCTAAGTTCATTATTACATGATTATTTTTACATGTTTAGATTATTTCTTAAATTAGATCTAATTTATAATCTAATTTTTAAATCTAAAATTAGAAATTATGATCACACGAATCAATATAAGGTTGTCCTGCTGTAAGATTTATCCCTTACAGTGGAGAGGTTATCCTAGTTCATGTAGATCTATTTTTCATCATAAATTTATTAGATATAATCTAATTTTATTTATAATTTATTATATTTAAAAGAATTTTAGATCTAAAAATAAATGTTTTAGATTGCACGGACTGATTATAAGGTTGTTTACCACTTACAGTAGAGAGATTATCTTAGTACATGCTGATTTAAAATATTAATCATAAAATTTTAGATTAGATTTAAATAATTTTATGATCTAAATAAAAATATTTTAATCTTATTTTAATCATCATAAATATGTTAGATTTGATCTAAGATAATTTATGATTGATTGGAATTGAAATCGTTTCACTTACATGAATTTGTTTAGATTAGATCTTAAATAGTTTCAAGCTTATCTTATTTGCATATTGATTATGAATAAAACATACAACTTGGTTGATAGAATCATATTATAAAAATATTTTATAAATATAAAAATTATTTTTAAAAAGCCAAACCCCAACCCTCAACCCAAAACTTAATTAAGAATTAAAAAGTTGTTTGATTAGAATCTAGGATTGTGAATTGAAGATCCTAAGACACAAATCGTAATACGTTGGGTTAAATGGGTTAATGGGGATTAGATCCATTAATTGGGTTAGATCTAGGATTAGATTAAAGAATGGACTTAATTAAAGAATTGATGAAATCTAATTAATTGTTATTTTAGATTAGGTCAAGCATTCTCTAGATCAATTACAATAATTGTAGTTGGTCAAGTCCATGTCTTTAACAAGATCCAAGATAGACTTAATTCTTGGCTATGCGATCTAGCACAAACTATTAGGTTCATCTAATCGAGACTAATTAAACAAGTTGGTATCTAAGGTAAACTAGACCGATGGTCTTTAATTGGTAGCCTCCTTACTTAGCAATTTTTGATGGTATCTAAGGTAAGCTTTGAAAGACCTTCCCACTAATCAAACTTTTTGACTTCTTCGTAAAATTATGTTTTGATTGAATCACTTGACTATTCGAGCTGATCCATATTAGCTAGGTAAATCAGTATGACTGATTTAGGTACTCCTAGATCGGCTTATTATTGGTCTCCCTTAAGTTGACTTAGTGAAGCTAGTGGAAGGATCATGACAAGATGGTTTATCTGACCTTCCCTCTTTTTAAAATAATAATTTTTTTAAAATTATTAGGTTCCTAAAATAAAATAGTTATGATGATAACTAGATCATTGCCTTCCATTAAGTGGATGATAATGGATCCATTAGTTGGATAATCATTGGAGGCCTAAAGGATTGGTGCTTATTGGCTAATGGAATTATCATTCATTATATGATTTCTTGGCAGCATCTTTGTAAATGGTGGCTAGGTTAGCCAACCAAAGTTGGGCCTAATCATGCATTGGTTTGATGGACCAAGTATGGTCATGTTAATGGTTGGATCTAACCAAACCTTTTCAGTGGAGGCCAAAGCCTACTGATTAGGGATTGAGATAAAATTTAATGACTAAAAATTATTTGAAGAAATAATTGGTTATGAACCTATCCTTAGAAGTACATGGGTTGGCTAACCAAAGTTGAGCTTATGTGCAGTCTATGTAGATTCTAGTACCCACTAAGAAATTAGTGTAATTCCTTGGATTGAAGGTAGAGACTACCAATTTGAACAAAATAGTGGGAGAAAGCTTTTGATTAAAGTCCAAATCTTTAAGTTTAATGAATCAATTACTAATTAGATTTTAATTTTTCTTTATGCAGATATGGCCACTTTCCTATTGCTCCGATCATTATTGGATAATGATAAGTTGGTGGGACCTAACTTTAGCAGCTGGTACCAAAAGTTGAAGATTGTCTTGGAGCATGAACGAATCATGTATGTGTTGATGGATCCTGTACCTAAGGAGCCAGCCGCAAATGCACATGGGACAGTCAGAGATACTTATTAAAAGTGGCTCAATGACCGAACTACTTTACGCTGCATTATGCTGGCTACTATGAGTGATGAGTTCAATCATAGATTCAAGATGGCTTAGCTAAAGAAAATGTTTCAAGTATTGAAGGATTCTTTTGGCACACCCGATGACATTGAAAGGCACAAGACTAGTTGTGCCATCTTCAATGTCAGGATATGGGATGGAGTCTCTATCATTGATCATGTACTGTACATGATCAACCTGATAGAGTGATTAAGTAAGCTTGACTTTCTCTTACATAAGCAGTTTGGAAAAGATGCAATACCAAACTCGCTACCCATGTTCTATCTCCCATTTCTCACTCATTTTAGAATGACAAAACCTAAAGTAGACTACCACGATGATAAGTACCATAAATTCATCAATAAAAGTATTAATTTATCAATTAATTTATATTTATTTTTAATAATTAATGATTAATTTATACATATTTTTAAGAAATAAATATTTTTATTAATTAAAAAATAATTAAAAAATAATAAAAATAAGAAATAAAATATAAATCACCAATAAAAAGATCTTATTTTTTGGTTACAATAAAATAAATTTGAAGTCAATCCAATTTAAAATAAATTTAATATGAATTTTCAAAGAAATAAAAAATAAAAATAAAAATAAAAATAAAAAGGAAAAAGAAAATGTTTTAGCTGGCTCAAGCCGTCGCACCATATCAGTCGGTACATCCAAACATGCCAAGCCAGCCAAGCAAGTCGGCGTGCCCAGCTAGCCGACCCAGAAGCAAAGCCGGCCCGCTAGCCCGCTAGCCCATCATTCATTCCACGAAACTGGCATGGACCGCCAGCTCAGCAAAATGTACCCAGTCAGAGGTTGCCATATGGTGGACCAAGACCTCTAAGAGATTTTTAGTATTTTATCATGGTGCATGGGTCATTTTTGTCATTTCACTCACCAAAATGTGCATGCCAATTGGTTGCGGTGTACGGTGTGATCGATCTATGTGGCCCATGGGAATAGTAAGTGCACGAGAATGATTGTGGTCACTTGCGATCAAGATCGGACGATGGTGGTTGGTTCCAGGTTCAATTCAAACTCCATCAAGCTCATCTACGCGATCCGACGGTAGCGCTCGCTCCAAACTTAGATCCGATGGTCCACAGAGCTCTCGATGATGATCAGGACACCCAATGCACGATCAATGGCCTAATTTCCTTCATCAACATGCGATCAATGGCCAGAATATTTTTTGACTTGATTTGGGCTGATAAAACTCCTTTTTTGGTATTTTCTAAAGCCTTAGATCACCATCTGATGGCTAGAACATGTAGAGACTTCACAAGACCTTTGATCCAATGATTTTCTACTGTTTTCTTCAACAAACATGAATCTATACTCCTCTTTAGTCCCACATTGCTTGATAACAAAGTCTCCAACCCTCCAGTAGTTATAAAAAGACCATAGACCCACAAAGGTCAAACATCTAATCCAAGAGAAGCCACGGTAAAGGGTGGAAGTCGGGCTTTGGCTAAAGGTTGCTTCAAAGCAGACGGTGCTGAGAAGAAGAGCAAGATTTCTACACCATCTCTATGCTGTTTCTAATATGAAGATTAAGAGTTTTTATTATTTTTATTTTTATATCTTTTATTATTTGCTTTATTTTAATTATTGTATTTGAATTCTGGATTTTAATTTTAATATAAAATTTAGTTTATTGCTCTTTTAATTTTTGTTCTTTAATTTTTTTAATCCTATTTTTTTTATTGCTCTTTAATTTAATTGCAAGTAGACACTATGATCTAAATAATAGATCTTAGTACCAAGTTTAATTTTTCTATAATATTTAAATTCTGCTTTTACTTTTATTTTATTTTTTGACTTCAAAAATCTTTTCTTTTCTTTTCTTTTTATAGAAATCAAAGATTTTAAAAATTAAATCACTACCTTCCTATGGATTCAACCCAATTTGCTACTTTCTATGTGATTTTAATTATTTTAAAAGAAGTCAGACTAAATTGATAAATTTGATATTTTAACGATGGTATTACGATCTATCAAGTTTTTGGCACCATTGCTAAAGAGGCATAAAAATTAAATTCCTAATTTCTTTGGTTTTTCTTTTTATTACTATTTACTAACTTTTTTTTGTTTATTTTGTAGATTTAAAAAAAAAAGAAAATAAAGAGAACAAAAAGATTAGGGCAAGGAGAAAGCTTTCAATCCTATTTGGTGAGATCGTTCCTAAACCCCAAATCTCTTTCTTTATTTTTAATATTTGCTTTATTTTTAAATTAATTAAAAATTATCCACTTAAACTTAATTAAAAATCTCAGCACAAGATTAGAAACCCTAACTACTTAGAGCATCCATCATATTAGTTTTTAATTTTATTTTTGATGATTGCCGGAGGTAAGGTAAGCTTTTCAAAATTCAATTAATTGCATGCTTCTAGTTAATTGCATAGAACCCCTTGTTTGAAAATTTGAATATGCATATCATATTGAATTAATTTAAGAGCATAACCTATTAAACAAGATAAGATGGAGATTTGATCATCCTTTCTTGGTCCACAAACAACCAATCCTCATATCGCATTAACCCAAACCTTAACTCTTAAAATCAATTAGACATCGACCCTTAAGAATATTCAAGCTCAATAAGATAAGGAATCCCAAGAGTTGGACCAGGTTAGGATTAGTCAATTTATTTGGTGTCTAGGCAAGTGGTTCAGGGATGACTGGGCCTAAAGAAAAGTGGTTATTTAATTGGTTCCATTAGCTTACCTGGCCAAGCACAATTGATGTCTAAGGCAAGCAATGGGAGGACTTCCACTGACCTTATGCTTACCTGGCCAGTTGATTGGCTGATTCTGTACATGGAGGGCTTGAAGGTAACCTTGGCAGTTAGGAGCTATCTAGATTTAGGACAACCTTAGTCAGGATTGTTTGCCTAACTTGTCTGCTAATTAACATCAAACATAAATATAATTAATTCTTTTCTATTGTCTCTAGATTCAGGACTCCTTAGGATCCTTCTTTAGAACTCTCTTCTTTCTCTTCTCTTTTCTTCTCTCTAATATATATATATGTATATATGTATATATATTATGTAAAAATTTTTTTACACATTGGGGTTGCACTAGTATATGCAAGGTAGAAGATCGCTATTACCTAACCTAGTTGATCCCAATCCTGAAATTGAATGACTGATTCATATAAAATTAAAAAATCAAATGGTTTGAAACCATGGAGAACTACCTAGGTAGATGAAGGAATACTTTATTCCTTCCACTTATAATCCATCGACTTGTATCCACCTACCAGATGTCCCTGCTAGCCATTATGAAATCAAGTCGACCATAATCCAGATGCTCCCATCCTTCTATGGGAACACCAATGAAGATCCTTACAAACATCTGGATGAATTCTTAGAAATCTGCTCCACTATAAAAATTTAGAATTTTTTTGATGATGCCCTTAGACTGACCTTGTTTTCTTTCTCATTAAAACATAAAGCCAAGTATTGGCTTGGCACATTAGGAAAATTAATTCAAACATGGGCAGAGATGCAACATGAATTTTTTAAGAAATTTTATCCCATAGGTCGAACCAACACTATGAGGCGAGCAATCACCGAATTTGCTCAGCTTCCAGAAGAACAAATTCATGAATTATGGAAAAAACTTAAGAAACTTCTTAGAAAATACCCACACCATGGTTTGTCTAAGTGGCAAATTGTCCAGGCTTTCTATGAAGGGTTAGGAGAACAATACAGACAAATGGTAGATGCATCCTGTGGAGGTGCATTCATGTGCAAAAGTGAGGATGAAGCCTATACACTGTTTAAAATCCTAAGTGAAAATTTGATTAACCATGCTTCACTATCTTCTTATGAAAGATCAATTTCTCATAAAAAATGGATAGGAATATATAAGATCAAATATCCAGAACCTAGTTCTAAGGTTGACCTAAACTTAATAGCCCAAAAATTAGACACAATTGACCTTATTGCCCATTAGATCAATTTTTAAACCTAGGTCAACAATCTTCTGAACAATACACACCACCTTCCAATTATCAGAAGATTTATTCTATTTGTACTTGCCCAGCCCATAGCGTGAGTGAATGTCCTACGACTACACAATTTCCATCATTCAAGAATAAGTTCAAGCTGCTCAAGGTTACTCCAAATTGATCAATGATCCATTTACAAACACATATAATCTAGGCTGGAGAAACCATCCTAATTTTTCTTGGAAACCACAATAGACTCAGGCTCAGACCCAAACTCCACCAGTGCAAAATTATTAGAATAGACCCCAATACCAGAACTATGCTTATAATAGAGGTCAGCCTTACCAGCCACCATATTATAATCAGCCCTCATACCCACCTCCTCAATAGACCAATCTACCTAATGAACAATTTAACCAGTTGCAACAATTAATCCTATCTCAACAACAGTCAATTTTAAGTCAATAACAATCCATCGCCAGGCTAGAAGATCAAATAGGACTATTAGTTGAGTCTAGTGTGAGGAGAGAACCAGGTCAGTTACCAAGCCAACCAATTGCCAATCCTAAAAATAACCCACCCAATATCCATCAACCACTTGGATTCAGTCATCAACCCATCATCCCACCTAAGAATCCCCAATTAGAGAATGCCAAAGCAATTTTTGAACTTCGAAGTGGTAGGATTCTTAAGGACCCATACCAGGATCAGGTGATAGAGGCTAGTACCGATGCTAGCCAAGAAGAAAATTTAGAAGAAAAGGTTAGTACTGAAGCTAACCACATAAAAGAACTCAAGCCTAGAACCAGTACTGATATTGGTTCTAATGAGATAGATAAAGAAAAAAGAAGAATAGATGAGTTACCTATGACATATAAACCCAAAGCCCCATTCCCTTAAGCCTTAGAAGCAGGTTCTTCTCATAAAAAGCAAGAAAAATGTGAGGAGTTAATGAAACTATTTAAGCAAGTGCATATTAATCTACCCCTCCTCGATGCAATTCAACATGTCCCGGCCTACGCTAAATTTCTCAAAGAACTTTGTACTCAAAAGCGTGAGCCACGAACTAAAAGAATTATTTTGTTTGAGGATGTAAGTGCAGTCCTCTTAGATCCATTGCCTCGGAAAATGAAAGATCTTGGTGCTCCATTAATTTCATGTGTTATAGGAGGCATAACCTTTAATCGAGCATTATTAGATTTAGGAGCTAGTGTGAACTTACTTCCAACCTCTATTTATGAAAAATTTGGGATAGGAGAACTTAAACCGACATCGGTTATTTTGTAACTAGCCGATAGATCTGTAAAAACACCATGTGGTCTAATTGAGGATGTTTTGGTTAGAGTTGATAAATGTTATTTTTTAGTAGACTTCCTCATACTCGATATGGAACCATCCTAAGAGCTGAAAAAAAATCCCATAATTTTAGGCCGACCATTCCTAGCTACCACCAACGCCAATATCAATTGTAAGACAAGAGCCATGGACATTTCTTTTGGGGATCAAAAGGTAAGAATAAATATTTTTAATGTCTCTAAGCACACTAAAGAAGAGGAAGACTACTTTGTAATCGATCAAATAGATGAGATAGTTGAATCTAATTCTCTCTTAGATTTACTTAAGAACGACCTTCTAAATAAACTTGTCAAAGAAATCCCAGACCAAGAGGTGAATGCTCATCCATCACATATATTACCTTGGTCAATGAAAATCGAGCACTTACCTGAGAAAAAAATTAAACCATTATGACCTTCAATTCAAGCCCCACCACAACTTGAACTAAAATCTTTACCTAAAATACTTAAGTATATATTTCTAGGATCAGAGAAAATCCTACTAGTGATCATTGCTTCTGTCCTAACTCCTACACAGAAAAACCAAGTAATAGATATTTTGAAAACATATAAGGAGGCCATAGGTTGGACCATCGTTGATTTAAAAGGCATTAGTCCATCAATATGTATGCACCCAGGAGATCAGAAAAAGACCACCTTCACATGTCCCTATGAAACTTTTTCTTTCTATAGAATGCCTTTTGGATTGTGTAATACACCGACGACCTTTCAAAGGTGCATGATGTCAATATTTTCAGACATGATAGAAGATTTTTTAGAAATATTCATGGATAACTTTTCTGTCTTTGGAGAATCTTTTGGGTGTTGTCTCAACAACTTGAAGAGAATTTTGCAATGATGTATTGAGGCAAATTTAGTTTTAAGATGAAAAAAGAGCCACTTCATGGTTCAAGAAGGGATTGTGTTAGGACATATAGTGTCTAAAAGAGGGATAGAGGTTGATAAAGCAAAAGTTGACTTAATTTTTAAACTACCTCCATCCACTTCTATCAAACAAATTTGATCTTTTCTTGGCCATGTAGGATTCTACCGTCACTTCATCAAAGACTTTTCTAAGATATCTCGTCCATTGTGTAATCTACTCACTAAGGATATTCCTTTTAACTTTGATGAAGAGTGTCTTAAAGCCTATGAATTCTTGACAGAAGCTGTGACCAAAGCCTCAATCATTCAACCTCCAAATTGGTCACTATCTTTTGAAATCATGTGTGATGCTTCAAACTTTTCCATAGGAGCTATCTTGGGCCAAAGGGTAAACAAATATCCTATAGTGATCTATTATGCCAATAGAACTCTGAATGAAGCACAAATGAATTATACTACAATTGAAAAAGAGTTACTAGCCATAGTGTTTGCCCTAAAAAATTTAGATCATATCTGTTAGGATATGAAATCATGGTATATTTAGATCATTTAGCTTTAAGATACCTGCTTTCAAAGAAAGACATTAAACCATGACTGATTAGATGGATCTTATTACTACAAGAATTTGATATAGAATTTTGAGATAAGAAAGGATCTAAAAATATTGTAGCAGACCATCTATCTAGGATCCTAGTCAAAGATACTAAACTTACATTAATTGGAGAATCTTTTTCAGAGGAACAATTGTTGGTAGTTTTGCATGCAAAGGCTCCTTGGTTTGCAGATATTGTAAATTACTTAGTTGTAGGACAAATTCCTGATGGCTGGTCTAAGAATGACAAGGATCGATTCTTTGCTCAAATCAAATATTATTTTTTGGAAGATCCTGAGCTCTTTAGAATTTGTGCTGATCAAATCATTCGTAGATGTGTTTCTGAGTATGAACAGTTGAGTATCTTACAATTCTGTCATATCCTTGCTTATGGAGGACATTTTTCTAAAAGAAAAACTGCAGCCAAAGTATTGCAAAGTGATTTTTACTGGCCTACATTATTTAAGGATGCCTATATTTTTAGCCAAGCGTGGCTTAAGTGTTAGGCCTTAGGAAACATTTCAAAGAAAGACATGATGCCTTTAAACCCTATTTTGGTAGTTGAAATTTTTGATGTATGGGGAATTGATTTTATGGGACCTTTTCCACCCTCTAATTGTTTTGAATATATTTTGGTGGCTGTCGATTATGTTTCTAAATGGATTGAGACAATGGCAACATGAACCAATGATTATAAAGTAGTCTTAAAATTTGTTCAAAAGAATATCTTTTCTAGGTTTGGATTTCCATGTGCCATCGTTAGTGATGGAGGTACCCATTTCACAAACTACCAGTTCAGAACATTGTTACGAAATATGGGGTGACACATAAGATAGCTACATCATACCATCCACAAACAAGTGGCCAAGTAGAAGAATCCAATTAGGAGATTAAGAATATCTTACAAAAGACAATTAGGTCAGATCGAAAAGATTGGTCAAATCGATTAGATAATGCATTATGGGCCTATAGGATAGCTTATAAAATCCCTATTGGAATGTCTCCTTATAGATTGATCTATGGAAAAGCATGTCACCTTCTAGTAGATCTTGAACATAAAGCATATTGGGCAATAAAGTAATTAAATTTTGATCCAAATCATGTTGGTTCTAATCGGATGTTATAATTGACCGAATTAGATGAATTAAGGCAAGAAGCTTATGAAAATTCAAAAATCTATAAAGAAAAAATGAAAGCCTTTCATGATAAACATATTTCAAGAAAAAACTTTAAGCCAAATCAACAAGTTTGGTTATTTAACTCAAGGCTCCAATTGTTTCCTAGAAAGTTAAAATCTAGATGGGATGGACCTTATATAGTCAATCAAGTGTGCCCACATGGTGTAATTAAACTCTATGATCGTAGATCTATGAATTTCTTTAAGATAAATGGTCAAAAGCTTAAACCATGTATTAAAGGGATATCATTAAATCGTACCATTAACTAAATAATATTAACGGATCCATAATGAATTGAGCTGCATTGAGTCTGGCTGAAGATAATAAACTTAGCGCTTATTAGGAGGCAATTCAATATTTAATTTTCTTACATCTAATTTTAATTTATTTTCTTTTTAGGTCATCTTAAATAAAGTTAGAAGAAGAGCTTAAATTGTTAAAGGCACGTGTTGGACAAATAACTTTTTTTTTTTACACCCTCCTATTTTTCCTTCTCCATTGAGGACAATATCGATTAAATTAGGAGATAAAAAATACATAAAAAAGAAATAAATAATAATAATAATAAAATAAAATAAAAGTCTTAAAAAACTTTTAAAAAATTAATTAAAAAAATATTTGAATAAATCATGTTTTAGAAAAGAAAATCTTGAGCAAAATAGATCAGAAAAAATAATAAAGTTAGAAAGTATTTACTAATGACTGTAGTGAGTCAAGAAGTAGAATAGTTAATCAGATTTTTAGCAGTCTACTTAGATCATTTAAAGGCTATCAGCACTTCAAATTGCACATACACACTAACGAGGTAAAATAAGTATTGATTATAAGGCCAATTGAGAATTCAATTATCACTAAGAAATTGATGATTAATATATACCCCAATTAAAAAAACTTAAATTTAAGAAAAAAGCTACCTACCTAAAATAAAAGTGCAAAAGATAGAATATATGTGGATTGCCCTAAGCTTAGTAACTGGATCTTTGCACCTAAGTGAAGTATGGAGATTCATGTCAAATGGTGGAGGAAAGGCTAGGATGCTCAGCACATAATTAAAGAAAAAAAAAAGAGGCAGTGTGAAAGCTACCTTAATTCATGCACTTACCTTAAGGTGTATAGAAAATTAACCAAAATTAGTGATAATAGAAGATACATTTATCTTTTAAATTAATATCTAAATACTAAGTTAGATTTCACAAACACAAATGTTGAAGATCTTTAGATGAACTTTAAGAAAGTTTCTGATTAATCTGACCATAAAATTTACTTCTGAAACTTAATACTTAATTAGTGATATTGTCTAAACTTTTGATTTGAAATCCTAAAGCTATTTTTGTGAAGGAGGATCTGAATAAAACATGGTAATTAAAGCTAAACTAAATTCTTTCTTTACTCGAGGATGAGCAAAGCTTAAGTTAGAGGGTGTGATAAGTACCATAAATTCATCAATAAAAGTATTAATTTATTGATTAATTTATATTTATTTTTAATAATTAATGATTAATTTATACATATTTTTAAAAAATAAATATTTTTATTAATTAAAAATAAATAAAATATAATAAAATAAGAAAATAAAATATAACTCACTAATAAAAAGATCTCATTTTTTGGTCATAAAAAAGTAAATTTGAAGTCAATCTGATTTAAAATAAATTTAATATAAATTTTTAAAGAAATAAAAAATAAAAATAAAAATAAAAAAAAGGTTCAGTCGGCTCAAGCCACCGCGTCATATCAACTAGCGCATCCAAACATGCCAAGCCAGCCAAGCAAGCTAGCGCGCCCAGCTAGCTGGCCTAGAAGTGAAGCTGGCCCACTAGCCCATCATTCGATCCATGAAACAGGCATGGACCGCCAGCTCAGCAAAAGGTACCCAGTTAGAGGCTGCCACATAGTGGACCAAGACCTCTAAGAGGTTTATAGTATTTTGTCATGGTGCATGGGATATTTTTATCATTTCACACACCAAAACGTGTGCATCGATTGGTTGTGGTGTGCAGTGTGGCCAGTCCACACGGCCTATGGGAGTAGTAAGTGCACGATCTAATGGCTGCGGTCACTTATGATCAAAATCAAATGGTGGTGGTTGGTTTCAAATTCAATTCAAACTCCATCAAGCTCATCTGCATGTTCTAATGGCAGCGCTCACCCCAAACTCAGATCCGACAGTCCACAAAGCTCTCGATGGTGATCAGGACACCCAACACGCGATCAACGACCTAATTTCCTCCATTAATGCATGATCAATGGGTAGAATATTTTTTGACTTGATTTGGGTTGATAATGAAGGGAAATCCTGATTTCCCGGTCCAGGTTCGTCCAGATCTGATTAGATCAAGAGATATATTTCAAAATTTTTTCTCTTGATATTAATCAGATCTTGATATGTTTTAGATCTGATTATTATTATTTTAATAAAATAAAATAAAATAAGATAAATTAAATTAAATTTAATTTACCTGATTTGGGTAATCCTATTATCCTGTAGATGATCCTGATTGTAGCGGAAGGTTCTGGATCTTAGCCACGCAAGCGCCTGGCCTTTACCGGTATCCACTCGGGTTGGATCTGGAGAACCTCTTCTTCTCTATCACTCCTCCAAAAATCAGATCTGGATCTGATCTGGAGGATCTTCAAAACTCTTTTGAAGATCTGCAGTCGTCCTTTTGCAGCAGCGCAACCTTCTTGCTTTTGATCGCCTTTCCTTGATCTGAATCGCACCAAACTAAGTCCAAAACACTTTTGGACGTGGAGAGCAAGGGGAGAAGAGAGTATGGCGTGGAGAAGGAGGGGAGAGGCAGCCTTGGACGTGGGAAATCTCTTTCAATAAGACTTTTTCTTCACTTAGGATTAGGGTTGGGCGCAGGGTCTTATTTATAGACCTCTTGTGATCCAACTCCTCTTCCTCTCAACCAATCACAACCCTTTGTGAAATCAGATCTAAATCTGATTGGTTGAAAAAGAGACCCCTGGATTCCTCCTTAGAGGGCGCCTAAGACCAGTCAAACTGGATTCTTAGTAGAACTCTAATTGGAATCCTAAAGGGAGGTGGAGTCCTTGTCCAACAAGGACTCCTAGGCGCCTCCTACTTGGGCTCACGCCACCCTTGGCGTGCGCCCTTCTCCTTGCCAGGTTCTGGCAGGGGGACAAGCCCCCACCAGCTCTCCAATAGGTGCATGACATGTGGTCAAAAGTCAAAGGGTGAATGGTCAACGTTTGACCAGTCAAAGGTAGACTTTTGACCAAAGTCAAAGAACAAGAAATGGTAGGTGACCAAAAATGGCAGGTAATGTCTTACAAATAAGACAACCTATTCTGACTTGGACAACCTCCAGTCAGACCATATGAAGGCCTCTGATTGAGCACAAACTCCTTTGGCTCAGTCAGGACAACTTATTTATGATAGTAAAAGAAGAACGTTAGGTTCAATCGAGTGCTAGCACGATTTCCTTGAACCAAATTGAATCTCATTCAGATCAATTGAACTAGATCAGTTCAATTGATGATCACCAGATTCAAACCCTTATTTGTGTGACCCAGTTAGGTTCAGTTCTGTATGGTAATGGGATATGTCATGATCTCTATCATAGACATCATCGAAACTCCTTTCGATGGATCAGAACTCTTCTGATTCGAACAGCTAGAATGATCGATCATCTAAATCATTCTAATTGCTCCCAAAATCCACCAGTGACACCTAGCAGTATATGGTGGCAACCCATCAGAGCTGAATGCGAACCTCTTGGTGCAGCTACCTGTGTGATTCAGTTCTTCTATCTTGAGCCCCGATCAGATTAGGGTTAAGGTGAACTCGTCAAACCCTAGTCTCTGTCATATGATGTAATCATTCGATTCGAGTCCAATGTGAAAATCTAAATAGAAACTCTTTCTATTATTTCACTCTGCCATGGCCATGGGCTTCAGGACTTGATTCTCATGATCATCATAGGGCTACTCCTCTACCACCGAGGTAGATAGATCCCATCTTGATGCAATCCAGTTCCTACAATGAACATGTCACAGCCAACATACACCTCAGGGTTTCATATGGCTAGGAGACCGAGTAATGGTGTAGTCAAACTATAACACCCTCAAGGTGAACTGCCGATGCATCTCAGGTCAAAGAACCAGACACACTACTGCAGCATCGAGTCAGTCATTGACGAGAAGGTAGACTCCCTAATGACTACTCGAGGTGGTCACGCTCAGTGCCCTCGTTCTCTAACGAGTACCTGTACTCTCGCTCCGGTGTCTCCACACCGTAGACTCAAGACTCATCTACTAAAGAGAAGCGATCGTACACCAACCTTCCGGATCAATCACCATCCTCGTGATGATCCTATGGTCGGGAGCTGTTTATGAGTTAATAATGATTATTCATGTCTTAAATTTTCAACTCTTGAAAATATGAATTATCATTACCATTAACTCAAAGGATGTATCACAGACACTAAATACACATATGTGATAGAAAATAACCCATTTCATTAATTACAGTCAAAATTACAATTTTGCCCCTAGAAGTGTATTACAAGTGTCAGCCAATTCTGGCTTCTAGGGCACATATATCTAACAGATAAAACTCTAATTTTGGTATTTTTTGAAGCCTTAGATCACCATCTGATGGCCAAAACATGCAGAGACTTCACAAGACCTTTGATCCAATGATTTTCTGCTATTTTCTTCAACAAACATAAATCTATACTTTTCTTTAGTCCCACATTGCCTAATAATAAAGTCTCCAGCCCTCTAGCAGTTATAAAAAGACCCTAGACCCCCAAAGGTCAAACATCTGATCCAAGAGAAGCCACGATAAAGGATGGAAGTCAGACTTTGGCTAAAAGTTGCTTCGAAGCAGACAGTGCTGAGAAGAAGAGCCAGATTTCTACACCATCTCTACGCCATTGCTAATTTGAAGATTAAATTTTTTTTATTTTTATTTTTATTTCTTTATTATTTGCTTTATTTTAATTATTGTATTTGAATTTTGGGTTTTAATTTTAATATAAAATTTAATTTATTACTCTTTTAATTTTTGTTCTTTAATTTTTTTTTAATCCTAATTCTTTTATTGCTTTTTAATTTAATTGCAAGTAGACACTAAGATCTAAATAATAGATCTTAGTACCAAGTTTAATTTTTCTGTAATATTTAAATTCTGCTTTTACTTTTATTTTATTTCTCAACTTAAAAAATCTTTTCTTTTCTTTTCTTTTTATAAAAATCAAAGATTTCAAAAATCAAATCACTACCTTCCTGTGGATTCAACCCAATTTGCTACTTTCTATATGCTCTTAATTAATTTAAAAGAAGTCAGACTAAATTGATAAATTCGATATTTTAACGATGGCCTCACGATCTATCACATGGGTTACTAGGATTGCTTCAGAACTTTGAAAAGGTTCACAACTCTACAAAGAGTCGGTGAACTTAGTAGGAGGTTCATTTTTTAGTTCTCGACCCTTTAGGAAAGAAAAGAAAAACAAGAAGAAAAAGGATAAGAAGGTGCAAGTTCTGACTAGGACATCTGTGCAGGGCTAGACTAGGAAGATCAAGCTCGATAAGAGTCAAGTTGAATGCTTCTTTTGCAAGAACCAGAGACACTGAAAAAGAAACTATCCTCAGTACATTACCTCCCTAGATCCAAACACGCATAGAAAGAAGCAAGCTATTACTGGGCAAGATATTTATATGATAACTTCTTACAACTTCTCTATTTATGATTTTATTGATAGGATATTCGATACCGATAGCTCTTACCAAATTTGCAATTCATTGTAGGGGTTGCAAGTCAGTAGGAGATTCGAGCAAAATGAGAGATTCCTAAATATTGGAGATGTTGAGAATTGTGTTCCAAAAGTCAATCATTAGCCTACTAATGATTGAGCTATTTTGTATATGTAATTGATCATTAATGAATAAAATACTTTGGCAAATTTTGAAGGAAAAACACTATTTTCTACCGCAGGATCATGCAGATCTGAGAGAGATTTTTCTAAAAAAATTTAAATAATTTGATCAAATCTAAGAGTTCTTAGATCTAATCATGATGATCTGATATTAAAAATTAAAAATTAAAATTAAATTAGATTTAATTTAAAGTACCTGATTGGGTAATCTAATTATCCTGTAATGATCTTGTTGATTCCTGAGATTCTAGAAGGAGCCACGCACGCGCCTGGCCTCTATCGATATTCACTTGGGCAAGATCTGAACATCTTCTCCTCATAAATTTTTTCTCCAAAAATCAGATTTGGATCTAATTTGAAGAACCTTCAAAATTATTTCTGAAGGCAGCCCGTCCATCACACAAACACCATCGCGTAGATCCTAAATATTATGCCAAAAATCTTGAACCTTCTTCTCAGATTTGTGCCTAACCTTTTAAGCTTATAGAAGAGAAGAAAAGAGAGGATAGAGAGAGTGTGGGATATCAGGGATGGCAGACTTTAGGTATGAAAAATTATTTCTTGCATTGAATGCACTTTGACGTGAGGAAGGCTTTTTTGTCCATTGCCTACTTAGAGTCCCTTTTGACCAAAATAACTTATTTATTTTATCATTAAGACTCTAGGACCTATTCTCCATGAAAAACCATCATATCTCATCTATTTTTATCATAAAAAATGATTCAAAAAGGTGTCTGCATGAGTATATAAGGAAGAGTCCACTGCGCCTAGGACTCTTCCCTCAAGAGTTTGATTCAAATCAAATTCTATCATAACTTAGTCTAAAAATCTCTAAAAATCATGAAATTTGATATACCCAATGAATAAATTATTTTCTATCACATATCCAAAAATCAGATCAATATACTTTTTAGATAATTTTCTAGAATCATCTAATCAGGTGACCCTCAATTCTCTCAAATAGGTCAACTTTTGACCCTAGTCCAATTTGACTATGAATGAATTTAATTTCTATAATTAATGTAACCTGGACTTATTGCAATTAGATGAAAATAAATTTATTCTAAATATAAGAATGAGTTAAATCAAATTTAACTTGATTGCAATGAATCAAAAAGATTTCAGAAATAGAAAGTTAGGCTCAATCATGTGCTAGCACGATTACCTTGAATCTGATTGGATCTAATCCAAATCAATAAAACTAGCTTAGCACAATTGATGACATTCAAAACCAAATCCTTGTTTGTGTGATCCAGTTAGGTTTAATTCTATATCATAATGAGACATATTGTGATCTCCATCATTGACATCATCAAAACACCTTTTGATGGATCAGAACTTTTTTGATTCATACAATTAGAATGATTGATCATCAAAATCATCCTAATTGCTTCCAAAATCCAATAGTGACACCTAGTAATATATGGTGGCAACCCATCAGAACTAAAAGCAATCCTCTTGGTATAGTTGGCTGTATGATTGGGTTCTTCTATCTTGAGCTCCGACAAGACTAGGATTAAGGTGAACTCATCAAACCCAATGTTCATCATATGAATTAATCATTCGATTCAAGTCCAATGTGAAATCTTAATAAAAACTCTTTCTATCATCTTCACTCTACCATGGCCATGGGCTTATGGACTCAATCTCATGATTATCATAGCGCTACTCCTCATCTACCGAGATAGATAGATCCCCTATTGGTACAATCCAATTCCTACAATAAATATGCTATAGCCAACATATACCTCAGAATTTCGAATGGCTAGAAGATTGAGTTATGGTATAGTCAAACTATAACACCCTCAAGGTGAACTGTTGATGCACCTCAGGTCAAAGAACCAGACACACCACAGCAGCATCAAGTCAGTCATCGATGAGAAGGTAGACTTTCTTATGACTACTCAAGGTCACGTTTAGTGCCCTCGTTCTCTAACGGATATCTGTACTCTCACTCTGGTGTCTCCACACCATAGACTCAAGACACATCTATCTTAAGAAAGCGATCGTACACCAACCTTTCTCGTGATGATCCTACGGTCGAGAGCAGTTTATGAGTTAATCATGAAAATTCATGTCTTAAATTTTCAACTCTTGAAAATATGAATTATCATTACCATTAACTCAAAGGATGTATCATAGACACTTTTAAATATACACTATTGATAAGTACCACAAATTCATCAATAAAAGTATTAATTTATTAATTAATTTATATTAATTTTTAATAATTATTAATTAATTGATACATATTTTTATTAATTAAAAAATTAATTAAAAAATAATAAAATTAAAAAATTAAATTTTATTATCAGTGAAAAGAGCTCATTTTATTATCATAATAAAATAAGTTTTGAGCAAAACGAAGCTAAAACGAAGAAGATATGAATTTCTAAAGAAATAAAATAAATAAAAATTAAATAAAAAAGAAAAAAATGGCTCAGTCGGCTTCGCAAGCCAAGCTAAGCCGTCAAAGCCGACTCAGCCACAGAAGCCACCAACTAGTCCATGATTCAGACATAGACCGTTAGCTCAGTGACAACTGACGAATCACGGAGCGACACGTGGTGGGCCTAGACCCTTAAAGGGTCCACAGAAATCTATGGTGGCTCACAAGGTATTTTGGACATTTCACTCAGCAACAGGAGGCATTGATTGGTTGTGGTGTACAATGAATCTGATCCACACAGTCCATGGGAACAGTAATTGTGCGATCGAATGGCTCTGGTAGCTTGCGGTCAAGATCAGACAGTGGAGGAATTTTTCATCTTTAGACTTCATACGGATCACCATCCAATGGCAGCGCTTGTTCCAAGGGATGATCTGACAGTTCAAAACACTCCCGACGGTGATCAAGACTTTCGATGCATGATTAGCGGCTAGATTTCCTCCATCAATGTGCGATTGGATGGCCAGAATTTAATCCAACCTGATCTGGGCTAATACACATATGATTTTGATGATTTTTGGTCCGTTGGATTCCTATTAACGGTCAAATTTCATCCAGAGCAATAGAATTCATCTAGGACTCCTTTTAATCTAATTTTTATTCAGATTTCTTCATATTTTGATGATCAAAGAGCTCCTTAGTCCCACATTGCCAAGAAGAAAACTCTCCAGTCCTCCTAGCTCTATAAAAAGGACCCCAGACCTCTAGAAATCGACATCTTCGATCAAGGTGAAGCTTTGGTACTGGAGAAGCCAGCCTATAGGATAATGGCTACTTCAAAGCAATGGATGCTAAGAAGAAGAGCTGGGCTTCTACACCATCTTTCTGCCAATGCCAAACCAAGATCAGAGATCAAGTTATTTTATTTTTAAATTTCATGTATTTAAATTCTAAAATTTTACTTAATAAAAATTTTATTTTTTGCACTTTAATTTTAGCTCTTGATTTTTATTGTAATTTAATTTCTGTACTTTAATTATTACTTTTATTTTATTGCAAGTATATGCTAAGATCTAACTAGTAGATCTTAGTACCAAGTTTAAATTTCTGCACCCTTTAATATTCACTTTTAATTTCAAAATTCTTTTCTTTTCTTTTTCTTTTCAAAAATTAAAGATTTTGAATCTAAAAATACTACCTTTCCTGTGCATTCGACTAAACTCACTCCTATCTATATATTTTTAATTATTTTAAGAAGTTGGATTAAACTGATAAATACGGTGTCTTAATGATAATATCGCATTCCTATAAAGTTTTTGGCGCCATTGCCGAGGAAGGAATAGATGTTTCTTTAATTTCTTTAATTTTTTTATAAACTAATTATAAATATTTTTTAAATATTACTTACTAACTTTTTATTTTTTTATTTTATAGAAAAAAAGAGGAAAAAAAAGGGGAAAAGGAAGAAAGTATCTAATCTTGGTGAGATCAATCCTAACTCTAGTCCTCCTTTTCTTTTATTTATTTATTTATTTACTTTATTTTTAAATTAATTTAAAAAATATCCATTTAAACCTAATTAAAATTCTCATGATAAGATTAGAAATTCTAATTGTTTAGAGTATTCATCATATTAGTTTTATTATTTTTTGGTGATTGCTGGAGGCAAGGTAAGCCTTTTAGAATTTAATTAGTTGTATGCATCTAGTTTAAATTGCATAGAACCTTTTGATTGAAATTTTTTTATGTATATTCATATTAAACCAAATTAAGGACAATACCCAATTAAATAAGATAAGGTAGAGATTTGATCATCCTTTCTTAGTCCACAAACAACAAACCAGCATCCTGCATTGACCTAAGTCTTTAATTTTAAAATCAATTAGACATCAGTTCTAAGAATTCGAGCTCAATAGGACAAGAAACCCTAAGAGTTGAACCAGGTTAGGATTAGTCAATTTAACTGGTGTCTAGAAAAGTGGTTCAGGGATGACTGAGCCTGAAGAAAGGTGGTTTCTAATTGGTTCCATTAGCTTATCTGGCTAAGCACAATTGGTATCTAAGGCAAGCAACGGGAGACTCCCACCGACCTTATACTTACCTGGCCAGTTGATCTTACACTTGGAGGGCTTGAAGATAACCTTAGCAGTTAGAAGCTATCTAGATCTAGGATAATCCTTAGTCAGGATTGATTGACCAACTTGATTGCTAACCAACATCAAACCTAATTAAATCTAATTCTTCTCTCTCTTCTTAGTTCTAGGACTTCTTTGGACCTCTTCTTTAGAACTTTTCTTTCTTTCTTCTCCTTTCTTCTCTAAAAATAAAATAAAATAAAATAAAATAAAAATTAAATTAAACTAATTAAAAAAATTAAAAATAATAATTAAATTAAATTAAATTAAAATTGATAAATAAAATAAAAAAATTAATTTTTAATATAATAAAATAATAAAAAAATATTCTAAATTTTTTTTTTGAACCACACGTTAGGGTTGCACTAGTGCATGCATGGTAGAAAATCGTTTACCTGATCTAGTTGAACCCAACCATAAAATTAAAAGGCTGAATTGTATTAAACCTGATAACCAAATGGCTGAAAATTTTAGAGAACCACCTATGCAGATGAAGGAATACTTTATTTCTTTCATCTATAACCCATCGACTTGTATCCAATTATCTGAAATTCATGCTACCTACTATGAGATCAAGCCGACTATAATTCAGATGCTTCCATCTTTCTATGGGAACACCAATGAAGATCCTTACAAACATCTGAATGAATTCTTAGAAATCTGCTCTATGGTGAGAATTCAAAATTTAACTGAGGATGCCCTTAGACTAATTTTATTTTTCTTATCATTAAAAGACAAAGCCAAGTACTGGCTTGGCACAATAGGGAGACCAATTAAAACTTGGGCTGATTTGCAAAGTGAATTTCTTAAAAAATTTTACCCCATAGGCCGAACCAATACTATGAGGCGAGCTATCACTGGATTTGCTCAGCTTCTTGAGGAACAGATTCATGAGTCATGGGAGAGACTTAAGGAACTTCTTAAAAAATGCCCACATCATGATCCATCTAAGTGGCAAATAGTTTAGGCTTTCTATGAGGGTTTAGGAGACCAATACAGACAGATGGTAGATGCATCCTATGGAGGTGCATTCATGAACAAGAGTGAGGATGAAGCCTATACCTTATTTGAAATTCTGAGTGAAAACTCAATTAACCATGTTTCGTTATCTTTCTACCAAACTTGGGTAGGTATCCATAAATTTAAACATCTAGAATCTAGTCCTAAGACTGCTTCAAATTTGATAAATAAAGTAGACTTTCTTGCTCAAAAATTAGATCAAGTCCTAACCCTAGGTCAACAATCTCCTGCATAATTCATATCATCTTCTAATTATCAAGCGATTTGTTCAATCTGTGCTAGCCCAACCCATCATGTGAGTGAATGTCCTATGACTGCATAGTTTTCATCTTTTATCCAAGAACAAGTTCAAGCTGCTAAAGGCTACTCCAAGCCAGTTAATGATCCATTTTCAAATTCATATAACTCTGGCTGAAGAAACCATCCCAATTTTTCTTAAAAATCATAACAAACTTAGGCTTAGATCCAAACTCCATCAGTGCAAAATTATCAGAATAGACCTCAATACCAGAACTATGCTTATAATAGAGGTCAGCCTAATAAGCCTTTCCAACCACCACATTATAATCAACCCTCATACCCACCTCTTCAACAGATCAATCTAGTTGACGGTAGATTTAACCAACTTCAACAATTGATTCCGACTCAATAACAATCTATCATCAGGCTAGAAGCTCAAATTGGATAACTAGTTGAATCTAACATAAGAAGAGAACTAGGTCAATTATCGAGCCTCATAATTTCAAACAACCCACCTAATGTCCACCAACCACCTAGACCAAGTTATCAATTTAATGTCCCACTTAAGAATCCCCAACTTGAGAATGCCAAAGTAATTCTTGAACTTAGAAGCTATAGAATTCTTATGGACCCATACCAAGATCAGGTGAGAGAGGCTAGTACTGATGCTAGCCAAAATAAAAATTTAAAGGAACATGTTAGTACTGAGACTAACCACATAAAAGAATCTAAGCTTGGAACTAGTACTGATGCTAGTTCTAGTTTAAATGGGATAGAAAAAGGGAAAAAGAGAATAGATGATTTACCCGAGACTTATAAACCTAATGTCCTATTTCCTTCAACCCTAGAAGCCGATTCTTCTTACAAAAATCAAGAGGCATGTAATGAAGTGCCAATTGAGTTGTTTAAGCAAGATCACATTAATTTACCTTCAGAATTAAACCTACCTTTAGACATCCTTCCAGTACCCATTAAATCAAACTTAACTCCTAATACAAAAACTCAATTCATGAGTATTTTGGAAGAACAAATAAAAAAAATTCTTAATAAACATGGATCTGAGAATGGGATCATAAATTATGTCCCTAAAATTAACAATGAATATATCAATAATGGGATTATAAATCAACTTTCTGAGATTGGCAATCCAAAATTATTGAAATTTGTCAATCCAATATTCGACACAGGATAGTAAGCTGCATTGTGTCTGGCTGAAGATGGTAAACTTAGCGCTTGTTGGGAGGCAACCCAATATTTAGTTTTTTTTAGTTTAATTTATCTTTTCAGTTAACTTTTTAGGATAATTTGAATAAGTTGGAGGAAGAGCTCAAATTTTCAAAGGCATGTACTAGACCAAAAATATACTGAGTTAGGTGTATTCTTTTATATTCTTTATTACACCCTTTATTTTTTCTTCTCCATTGAGGATAATGTCGATTAAGTTGGGGGGAGAAAAATAAAAATTTTAAAATTTTAAGTTCTCAAAAAAAGTTAGTATTTAGTATTTAGACACCTAATTATGCTTTAGAATCAAATTAAACTAAGTATTTTTTAAAAAAAATTGATACACAAATTAGAGAATCTCTGAGATATTGAGGAATCAAGTATTAAGAAAATTCAATAAAGAATTAAGTCTAGAACACAAAAAGTTTTTTTTTGAGCATTTTTAATTATTTCTACTAGCATCAAAGAAAAGTTTACCTTTTATGGGCTTGTATAGGATAACTATACGTTTCTTCATATGAAAAATTATTTTAATAAAATAGTTTTCAAGTACTTCTCACTGAGTAATTAGACCTCTTTGCCTAAGCAAGCATTGAGTTTCGCATCAAAAGATGGGAAGGATAAAGAAGCTCTTTATAAAGCTAGTCTTAACTCATAGCCTATTTGATTCGAGCTAGTAAGTCCAAGGGGTATTCTATACCTAGTGCCCTAAAGCCTACTGGTTTGGGAGTCATTGGCCCAAGACTCGCTACATAGATCAAATAGAAAGCTTAAGAGATTAAGATACTCAATAGTGGTACAATGTTAAAAAAAAAAATATTGATTTTCCATCGAGTAACCAAATCTCGTTGCCTAAGTAAACAATGATATTCGCATAAAAAAGTAGGTAATGTGAAAATAAAAATCAATAAATGAATGACAGAAGTAGCAATACACTTGTCTATATGAAAGTTTAGACAAATTAGAGATAAAGGTGGGATAATTTAGAAAAAGTTTAGAAAAAATTAATGCACTTTACTTAATTTTTCTATTGATAAGTATTAATACCCCAATGATATATCTCACTTAAGCTCTATTGAATATCAATGGCCATTTTGAAAACTGTTTAGATAAAACTCGAAACTCTAAAGTTAAAAGGTATTTAAAACTAAATTCTTTCTTTATTCGAGGATGAGCAAAGCTTAAGTTGGGGGTGTGATAAGTACCATAAATTCATCAATAAAAATATTAATTTATTAATTAATTTATATTATTTTTTAATAATTATTAATTAATTGATACATATTTTTAAGAAATTCATATTTTTATTAATTAAAAAATTAATTAAAAAATAATAAAATTAAAAAAATTAAATTTTATTATAAATGGAAAGAGCTCATTTTTTTGATCATAATAAAATAAGTTTCGAGCAAAATGAAGCTAAAACAAAGAAGATATGAATTTCTAAAGAAATAAAATAAATAAAAAAAGAAAAATAGCTCAGCTGGCTCTACAATCCAAGCCAAGCCATCAAAGCCGACTCAGCTATAGAAGTCGCCAGCCAGTCCATGATCCAGGCGTAGACCACCAGCTCAGCGACAACCGATGAATCACGGAGTGACACGTGGTGGACCTAGACCCTTAAAGGGTCCATAGAAATCTATCGCGACTCATAGGATATTTTGGACTTTTCACTCGACAATAGGAGGCATTGATTGGTTGCGGTGTACAGTGAAGCCGATCCATGGGAACAGTAATTGCATGATCGAACGGCTCTGGTAGCTTGTGGTCAAGATCAGACGGTGGAGGAATTTTTTAGCTTCAGACTTCATGCGGATCGCCATCCAATGGCAACGCTCGATCCAGGGGATGATCCAACGGTCTAGAATGCTCTCGATGGTGATCAAGACTCCCGACGCATGATTAGCGGCCAGATTTCCTTCATCAATGTGCATTCGGATGGCCAGAATTTAATCCGACCTGATCTGGACTGATACACATCCGATTTTGATGATTTTTGGTCCATTGGATTCCTATTAAAAGTCAGATTTCATTCAGAGCAGTAGAATTCATTCAGAACTCCTTGTAATCTAATTTTTATTTAGATTTCTTAATATTTTGATGATCAAAGAGCTTCTTAGTCCCATATTGCTCAGAAGAAAACTCTCCAGTCCTCCTAGCTCTATAAAAAGGACCTCAGACCTCTAGAAATCAACATCTCCAATCAACGTGAAGCTTTGGTATAGGGGGAAGTCAGGCTATGGGTTAATGGCTACTTCAAAGCAACAGATGTCGAGAAGAAAAGCTGGGCTTCTACACCATCTTTCTGTCAATGTCAATCCAAGATCAGAGATTAGGCTATTTTATTTTATTTTATTTTTTTAATTTTATATATTTAAATTTTAAAATTTTAATTAATAAAAATTTTATTTTTTATACTTTAATTTTAGCTCTTTATTTTTATTGTAATTTAATTTCTATACTTTAATTATTGTTTTTTATTTTATTGCAAGTAGATGCTAAGATCTAACTAGTAGATCTTAGTATCAAGTTTAAATTTTTGCATCCTTTAATTTTTGCTTTTCGACTTCACTTTTAATTTTAAAATTATTATTTTTTTTTCTTTTCAAAAATCAAAGATTTTAAATCAAAAAATACTATCTTTCCTATGGATTCGACCTGACTCACTGCTATCTACATATTTTTAATTATTTTAGGAAATTAGATTAAACTGATAAACATGGTGTCTTAACGATAATATCATGTTCCTATCAACTATGATAGAAAATAATCTATTTATTAATTTATAGTCAAAATTATAAAATTATCCTTAGAAGTGTATTACAAGTGACAACCAATCAGGCTTCTAGGGCACACATCTAATATACTTCTACTTGACCTAAAGCCAATTGGCTACAAATCTAAGTCCTATCTTCTGAAAGTGGGCTTCGATCTTCTACTGGCTTAATGACTTTGTTAGTGGGTCAGCCGCATTATTTATAGTATCGACTCTGTTGACCTCAACGTATCCCTTCTCGAGATAATCATGGATGAGGTGGTATCGCTGCTTGATGTGCTTAGATTTTTGGTGAGACCTCAGCTCCTTAGCTAGGGCTATGGTACCATTATTGTTGCAGTAAAGAGGGATGGCATCTTATGGCATCACTCCAAGCTCTACGGCAAACTTCTTATACCAGAATGCCCCCTTTATAGCTTTTGATGCAGCGATGTACTCTGCTTTCATGATGGAATTTGCTATCACAGTCTACTTGAAATTTTTCCAGCTGACAACACCACCATTGTACACAAACAGACTTTTAGATGTCGACTTTTGATTATCTATATTGGATATAAAATCCGAATCTATATATCCCTAGATCTGGAGTTCTCCATTACCAAAGACTAAAAATATATCCTTAGTCCTTCTCAAGTACTTAAGGATACATTTCACAGAAGTCCAGTGCTCTTCATCTGGATTCGAATGATACCTGCTCGTGACACTCACAACATGGGCAATATCACGTCGTGTACATAGCATGGCATACATGAGGCTTCCTATTGCTGAAGCATAAGAGATCCTGCTTATGCGTTCAATCTCGTCGGGTGTGTTGGGACACATCTTCTTGGAGAGATGAATGCCATGTCTGAAGGGCACCAATCTCCTCTTGGAGTTTTTCATGCTAAACCTCTTTAGCACCTCCTCTATGTGCATCTTCTAATGAGAGACCCAGCATCCTATTTGGTCTATCTCTATAGACCTTAATTTCTAGAATAAAGGATGCCTCTCCTATGTCTTTCATGAAGAATTCTTTAGACAACCATATTTTGATTATAGTCAACATGAGAATATCATTTCCAATTAAGAGAATGTCATCCACGTACAGTACGAGAAAGACAACAACACTTCCATTAATCTTTTTTGAAAATATAGGGCTCTTCTTCATTCTTGATGAATCCAAATGATTTGATCACATCATTGAAATGAGCATTCTAGCTCCGAGATGCTTGCTTAGGTCCATATATGGACCTTTGTAGCTTGCAGATCTTATGATCAAGATCACTGGATGTGAAATTCAGTGGCTCTTTCATATAGATATCTTTCTCAAGATATCCATTTAAGAATATCGTTTTCATGTCCATCTGCTAAATTTCATAATCAAAATAGGCTGCAACAGCAAGCAATGTATGGATGAATTTGAGCATGGCTACCAACGAAAAAGTATCCTGATAATCAATGCCTTCGCACTGACTATATCCTTTTACTACGAGCCTTGCTTTGAATGTCTCTACATTTCCATCGGCATCTATCTTTCTCTTGAAGATTCATTTACATCCAATAGGTACTATACCTTCAGGTGGATCTACCAAGGTCCAGACTTGGTTCGAGTGCATTGAGTCAACATCTGACTTCATTGCCTCTAACCATTTCTCGGAGTCGATATCTGATATCACCTCATCATAGATTTTAGGATCATCACCATGAACCTCTTTTCCTATGAGGAACATTTTCTCTACGTCCTCTAAAATAGTACCTAAGTACCCTTCAAGAGGATAAAAAATTATTTCTGATCTATGAGATGGATGAGGTAGTGATTGGACTAGCTTAATCTGATTGGATTCCATAGGTTCCTTGGCTCATGGCTCTTGGAAGACTTTCTCCTCGAGCCTAATCTATCTTTCAATGCCATTATCTTAAATAAACTATTTTTTAAGAAAGATGGTATGTCGACTCATAATCACATTATGATCTTCTAGGAGATAGAAAAAATATCCTAATGACTCTTTAGGATATCCAATAAATTAAGCTCTAAAGGATCTAGACTCTAATTGTCCTTCTATTGTCTCTTGACATAGACTGGACAACCCCAAATTTTGAGATGACTCAAACTTGGTTTCTTACCATGCCATATCTCATATGGTGTGATAGGAATGGTTTTAGATGGGACCCTATTCAATAGATATATAGCAGTCAATAGATTATGTCCCTAAAGAAACTTAGGAAGGTTCGTGAAGCTCATCATGGATCGAATCATATCTAATAGGATCTAGTTTCTCCATTCCTAAGTACTAAGTCTAATCCTGATGGTAATCGTAGAGGATAGATTTTCACAGCCACAGTAGCAACTCTTGCTCCATTTCTGATGCTTAGGATCATTTCACCATCCCTCAGTCTCCTGCTATCCTTAAGATCCTACATAGAAGTGCATAAGTGAGCACTAGAACCAGAGTCAAGCATCCAAATGGATGTAGAAGAAATCATAAGATTAGATTCTATAACGAGCATATCTCCAAAAGGACCTGCCTCCTTCTTGTTCTTCAGGCTGGCCAGGTAAAGAGGGTAGTTCCACTTTCAATGGCCGTCAGTGTTGCAATGAAAATATTTTTCTTTGTCAATGGCCTTCTTCTTCGGCTCTATCTTCTTCTTCTTCTTACCTTTCATCTTCTGCTTCTTCACGGACTTATTCTTCTTTCTAAAAGACTTTCTCTTGAAAAAAGTCTACTCCACAGCAAGTACTGAGCCTTTAGAATTTTTTATAGAAAACTCAGCAGTAGCCAGCATATTCATGAGCTCAGCCAAGGTATTCTAAAGTTTATGCATATGGCAATTCATGATGAACTGCCCATATGTATTAGTTAAGGATTGTAGAATTATATTAGTCTACATATTCTGATCTAACTTGACATCGAGCTTCTCAAGCTCTTCTAAGTCCTTGATCATCATAAGATAATGATCTTGGACTGACTGTCCATCATGCATTTGAGTCTTAAAATATCTTTTAGTGACTTGATATTTAGTTGCACGACACTGTTCACCAAACAACTCTTGCAGGTAAGCCAACATTTGGCAGCTAGTCTTAATATCTGCATGTTGGTGCTGGAGCTCATCAGACATCAAGCCAAACATGTAATACCTAGCTTTGTTATCTTCATCTATCCACTTCTCGAGAGATGCTATCTGATTAGTGGATGGACGGACTGGTAAGGTGGGAGGATCCTGCTCCAACACATGAATCAACTTCTCGAAATCCAAAATAATTTTGAAGTTTTGGAGATAATCCTTTTAGTTGGATCCAATCAGTCTATAGGTGTCCAGGATACGGGCTAGTAGGTTGGACGCAGATATTTTCTTGTAGAGAGTCAAAGTTTCTAGTTAGATTTTATAATTAGACTTAAATAATTTATTTAAAAATTTTATTTTTAAATAAATTAGGCTCTCACTATTTACTCAGAATCCTACACTCTTCTGGTAGAGATACAAAAATCTTTATAATTATAGATTTCTAGTGGATGGTGCGGTCCCACCAACTGACTCACCACCTCACCTAACAGTTTTTGCTGATGGGTCAATCGATGAGTGGACAAATTTTGTTCAATGATTCTCTAATCATGGTGCATCCAAACTTGATCTCTAATTCATGAATCTCACCATATCTGAAATATTGATCCACTCCTTAGTTAAATCAGACCCACCATTTGCATAGATTGAATTTTTGATTGGATCCCTCATCATATCCAAAATATTGAGCCCAACCCATCCTCCAACCCGTCGCATCCAATGTCTAGTAGATATGGTTGTATCTTTTTGGTGCAACTGAACCACTATATCTAGCCGAGAATAATCAACCCCAGGAAGGGCCCACACATCTATACTGATGGAAGACCTTAGACTTAATATTTTCTTAAAAATATTTAATTTAGCCCTCTTTAAACTTGACTTAACTTAGTCATAATAATTATGACTAACCTAATGGCATGGATTGGCTCAAATTATTAGCCACCTCAAATTAGAACTGGATCAACATAAATGGCTAGATAAGTGAGATCGGTGGAAGGGATATGCCATTAACTCGACAAGAACGCATTCAAATTGAGTAGCTCCTAATTAAAAACCAGTTGATTGTATCTGCCAAACCTACCTTAGATACTAAATTATCGAATCAGAACCAACTGGATTAAACTACAATCCAGGCTCGAACCGTAGAGCTAAATTAGGTCTTGATTTGATTGAGGCACATCTCAATGTGATTCGATCTTGACCTAGACTTAATCCTATTAGGCTGGTCAGATCTAAGCTTTCTTTGATCTCACCTAACCAACTCTTGATTCAGTTTGATCAACCGCTAGACCTAATTAAGCTACCTAAGCCCGAACCCAATTTTATGAATATGTCTTAGATCTAAAAATTCATAATTTTAGATCTAATTAATTTCATAATCTTAATTCTTAGTTAAGTTTTAGATTCATGAATAAAATTATAATAAAAATTTTAGGATTTCAAGATCTAGGTTTTTGCAGAAAAATAAGTTTTGATTTTTGATTAAGGACGAACACACAGCACCCCTACACGCCATAAGAACATCCCATCGAATAGTAGGAGAGAGCCTTTAAATCATACTTTATTCTTATGATTGGACGGCCATGGGAAACTCCTTAATCAGAAATATAATTTTTTACTATAAAACTAGTTAGATCATATATCATATATAAAAAGATCTAACTAATACATGTCTTGCATACATCTCATGTATCATTAATATGCATACTTTCAGATCTGAAACATCACATATTAAATCTAAAAAATAAAATTTTAAATTTGATCATATTAAAGTTAAAACTATTCTAGACATTTTGTAAAACTATTCTATGAGTGGTCTAAGCATGCACCTTTCATATCTCATATGAATAAATCAAAAATTTAAAACTTTATTTTTTATTTTAGATCTGATTATAATAATTATAACATAAAAAAAATAAAAATTGAATAGATCTAAAATTTTGTTTAATCAAATTAAATACATGATCATGCTAGACTACACATAGAACTATTCTATACCTAGTCTAGTCATGTATCTCATACATATTAGATCTAAATTATTTAATTTTTAATTTTTTAATTTTAGATCTAATCACATATGATGTGACATCTAAAATATTTTAATATCAGATCATAAATAAAAATAAAATTAAATCTAAGGTAAATTTAAGAACTGCTAATGCAGCTTTGATACCAGTTGAAGGAAAAATACTATTTTCCACCGCAGGATCGTGAAGATCTGATCAGATCTGAGGAAGATTATTTTAAAAATTTTTAAATAATCTGATCAAATCTAAGAGTTCTCAAATCTAATCATGATAATTTGATACTAAAAATTAAAAATTAGAATTAAATCAGATTTAATCTAAAGTACCTGATTGGGTAATCTAATTATCCTGTAATGATCCTGTTGATTCCTGAGGTTCTGAAAGGAGCCACGCACGTGCCTAACCTCTACCGATATCCACTTGGATAGGATCTGAACATAATCTCCTCATAAATCTTTTCTTGAAAAATCAGATCTGAATTTGATCCGAAGAACTTTCAAAACTATTTTTAAAGGCAGCCTGTCCGTCACATGAACACCGTCGCATAGATCCTGAATATTGTGCCAAAAATCTTAGACCTTCTTCTCAGATTTGTGTCTAACATTTTAAGCCTATAGAAGAAAAGAAGAGAGAGGATAGAGGGGGTATGGGATATCATGGATGGCAAAATTTGGGCAGAGAAAATTATTTCTTGCATCGAATGCACTTTGGCGTGAGGAAGGCTTTTATGTCCAATGCCTACTTAGAGTCCCTTTTGACCAAAATAACTTATTTATTTTATTATTAGAACTATAGGACTTATTCTCCATGAAAAACCATCAATTCTCATCTATTTGTTTTGCCAAAAATGATTCAAAAAGGTGTCTGCATGAGGAGATAAGAAAGAGTCCACTATGCCTAGGGTTTCCCTTAAAAGTTTGATCCAAATCAAACTCTATCATAACTCAGTCTATACATCTCTAAAAATCAAAAAATTTGGTACACCTAATGCATATCTCGTGCTCTATCACATATCCAAAAACAAGATCAAAATGATCTTTAGAAAAGTTTTTAAAAGCATCTGATCAGGTGACCCTCAATTCTCTTAAATAAGTAAACTTTTGACCCTAGTCCAATTTGGCTATGAATGGATTTAATTTCTATAATTAATTTGATCTGAACTTATTTTAGTCAGATAAAAATAAATTTTTTCTAAATATAAGAATGAGTCAAATCAAATTTGACTCGATTATGATAAATCAAAAAGATTTTAGAAGGAGAAAGTCAAGCTCAATCATATACTAGCATGATTACCTTGAACCTGATTGGATCTAATCCAAATCAATCAAACTGGCTTAGCTCAATTGATGACATCTAGATCCAAACCCTTATTTGTATAATCCAGTTAGGTTTAATTTTATATGATAATGAGACATGTCATGATCTCCATCATCAAAATACCTTTCGATGGACCAGAACTATTCTGATTCATACAATTAGAATGATTGATCAACAAAATTATCTAATTGCTCCCAAAATCCATCAGTGATACCTAGCAGTATATGGTGGCAGCCCATTAGAATTGAAAGTGAACCTCTTGGTATAATTATCTGTGTGATTGGGTTCTTCTATCTTGAGCCTCGACAGGATTAGGGTTAAGGTGAACTCGTCAAACCCAATGTCCATCATATGAATTAATCATTTGATTCGAGTCCAATGTGAAATCCTAATGAAAAATCTTTCTATCATCTTCACTCTACCATGGCCATGGGCTTATGAATTTAATCTCATGATTATCATAGAGCTACTCCTCATCTACCGAGGTAGATAGATCTTCTATTGGTGCAATCTAATTCCTATAATGAACATGCTATAGCCAACATGCACCTCAGGATTCCGAATGGCTAGAAGATCGAGTTATGGTGTAGTCAAACTATAACATCCTCAAGGTGAACTATCGATGCACCTCAGATCAAAGAATCAGACACACAACTACAGTATTGAGTCAATCATCAACGAGAAGGTAGACTTTCTTATGACTACTCGAGGTGGTCATGCTCAGTGCTCTCGTTCTCTAATGAGTACCTATACTCTCACTCCAGTGTCTCCATACGAAAGACTCAAGATATGTCTATCCTAAGAAAGTGATTGTACACTAACCTTCTAGATCGATCATCATCCTCGTGATAATCCTATGGTCAGAAGCAGTTTATGAGTTAATTGTAAAAATTCATATCTTAAATTTTCAACTCTTGAAAGTATGAATTGTCATTACCATTAACTCAAAGGATGTATCACAGACACTTTTATATACACACAATGATGAAAAATAATCTATTATTAATTTATAGTCAAAATTATAAAATTATTCTTAGAAGTGTATTACAAGTGACAGCCAATCTGGCTTCTAGGGCACACATCTAACATGTTTTTCATCACAAGTCTTCATCTTCTAATGAACTTCATTTTTATGATGAAGTTCTTAGGACTTTTTAGTTTTGATAAAGAGAGAATTTATCGATGAGTTCTTAAATCAGTTCACGATCAAATGATAGGCTGTTAAATAAGCCAACAGCATCTATCGAGCATAGATCGCTGTATGCCATATAAGTTGATTGTCCTCTTAACCAAGAGATGTAGAGATATTGGTATAGCATACAAGTGAGATATATGGGTACATCATCATTGAATGTTACCAACTTCAGAGTATTCTGCTGTCGAGAATATCTCTGATGGGATATAGGTATAAGTATCCCTTAAACCTGAGATCACCTCAGTGACTTGCAAGCAACTCATTGTGCTTTGGTATTAGACTAACTAAATTTTTAATTCTATAATAGAATACTTCTAGGCGTAGTCAAGTACTTGAAAAGTTAGTGTGTGATCAAGATGCAATTGACCACTCCAAGAGTTGTTGAAGAATGTATCACTATATTTCAATATAACAAAACCTTGGCCTGGATAATCGATCAGATGGATTTGATATTTTGAAATACAATGTGAACAATTTGATCAGAGTTGATAGTTAAACTCTGAGGTGTCCTACGAGCATTTGGTCAAGAGGATGAATTATATGGAAACTACATCCTTATGGATTCTAAGGATGGTGTTCTACACATTCGACCTATCCAGCCGTTAGGTATCATTGCTAGATGGTCACTTTGATTGAAATAAGAATTTGATCCTGTATTACTGACTTAGGTTCGAACCTATGAGGACACACATATTAGAGCTCACAATCTGATAGGATAGTTGATCAATGATTGAGAATCATTTTAGGATTAAATGATCAATACGATTGATGTTTAACCTAGTGCAAGTGTTGCAGGAGGACTGATTAATAATTTAATTATTAATTGGCTTAATTTAATTAAGCCAAAGAGTTGAGATTAAGTATAATTAAAAATAATTTAATTAGATTTTATTTGGACTTGATTGGATCAAGTCCAATTGACTTATTGGATTAGCCAAGTGCAAGAAAAAAACTAGTCCTAGTTTAACTAGGACCTAGGTCAACCTGATTTCCTAATTTGATTAAAAAATTAAATCAAAATTAAATTTGATTTAATCTAATTTAATTAAACTATTAATTAGGTTAGAACCTAATTTAATTTGGTTGAGTTGGTTTTGGTTTAATTTGGTTTAAGAAACCACTTTGATCAAGTCATAGATGGAATCCTAGTAAAAGTAGGATTCCTCCTTGCGCCACCTTAGTCCCAACACCCCCTATGCCTATTTTTTTTGATATTTTTCATGGAAAATCCTTTTCTTCCTTATATTCACATATGCCTCCTCTCTCCCTCTCTTTCTCGTATGGTAATTGGATAGAAGACCAAGTCAAAGAAGGAGTTTGTTTTGATATTGGATTCTATGAGATAGAATCCTAACAAATCCAAACTCTTCCAAAAAAGTGTGGCCCCCTCTCCCAATTAATTTTTCCCTAATTCCATGTGATAAACCCCTTTTCTTGTACATTTTTTCTTGCTAGTACATGCCAAAAATTATGGAGGGGGTGCCCAAGAGTTGGGCGCCCCTTGAATTCCCCTGTTTGACATTTCCTTGTCTAGTATTTGACCTAAACAATGACTCTTCTTTTCCTATATATTTTGAATGAATTTTGGCATGAAATTTTTGTAGGTTATAGATCATTGAGAGGGCTTTGAGGCATGTGAAAATTGGTGAGAGATAACCTCTAGGCATTGAGATTCAATAGACACAAAACTAGATGTCTAGGTGAGAGCAAAGAGAAGAAGAAGAGGGTCTTCTTCTAGGGTTGCTACGTTCATCTCTTCCCTTCCTTCTTCATTGGGTTTTCTAGGAGTGTCTCATATCTAAAACCTATTCTCCTCCTTCTCCTCTTTGGAAGAGTCAAATCTAGAAGAAAGAAGGCATCTGATCAACCATCGAAGAAAGATCAGTGCAGTACTAGCTACTGTACTGATTTCCAGCATCTATATTTCTAATCATGATCGTGGGCTCGTGTGGATGACTCCTAGAGGCTGGATGTGTGTATGGCTTGCAACTTCATCCACAATCTTGGATCAGTGAGTTAGAATGTCTAACTCGATCAGGTAATAGATCTGATCTATTATTTTTTTCATACATGCATGAGATGTAGTGTAGATCTGGGTTGATCTGATCAACCTTTCCTTCTTATTTATTTTTGATTTTAGATTTAAATACCATGAAATAATCATATAAGATCATCTTAGATCTAAGAATTATCTAATAATTAAAATTAATTATATTAATTTTGAGTCTTTCACTACTGATCTAGAAAAAATTTCAAGATCTAGCTCTAGAATCCTAGATCTAGTTCCTTCAATTGGTATCAGAGCCAGATTAATTATTATATGATTATTGATGCATGCTTGAATTATTTTTGAATTAGATATAATTAATAATCTAATATTTAAATCTAAAATTAAAATCTTAGATCATACGAACTGCTTTAAGATTGTCCTACTATAAGGTTTACCCCTTATAATGCAAAGATTGTCCTAGTTCATATAGATCTAATATTATTTATAAATTTATTAGATATGATTTGATGTTATTATAATTTATTTAAAAAGATTTTAAATTTAAAAATAAAATTTTAAATTACATGGATTGATCTTATAAGGTTGTCTTGCTGTAAGATTTATCCCTTATAGTGAAAAGGTTGTTCTAGTACGTGCTGATCTAAAATTTTGATCATAAAATTTTAGATTAAATTTAAGAAATTTTATGATCTAATTAAAAATATTTTAATCTAATTTTAATCATCATAAATATGTTATATTTGATTTAAGTTCACTTATGATTAATTGATGTTAAAATTATTTCAATTACATGAACTTGTTTAGATTAGATCTAAAGTAGTTTCATGCTCTTCTAACTTACATATTGATTATGAATCAAATATGCAACTTGGTTAGCAGAACCATGTTATAAAAATATTTTACAAACATGAAAATTATTTTTGAAAAGCTGAATCCCAACCCTTAATCCAAAACTTAATTAAGAATTAAGAAGTTATTTAATTAGGATCTAGGATTGTAAAATGAAGATCCTAAGATATGAATCATAACATATTGGGTTAAATGGGTTAGTGGGGATTAGGTCCATTAATTGGGTTAGACCTAGGATTAGATTAAAGAATGGACTTAATTAGAGAATTAACTAAATCTAACCAATTGTTGACTTAGATTAGGTCAAGGATTCTCTAGATCAATTACAATAGTTATCGTTGGTCAAGTCCATGTCTTTAATGAGACCCAAGATGAACTTGATTCTTGGCTATGTGGTATAGCATGAACTGTTAGGTTGATCTAATTAAAACTAATTAAACCAGTTGGAGTCTAAGGTAAATCAGATCGAAGGTCTTTAATTGGCAACCTACTTATTTGACCATTTTTTATGGTGTTTAAGGCAAAGCTTTGGCAGACCCTCCCACTAATCGAACTTACTTGGTCACTTGGTGAAATTATGTTTTGATCAAATCATTTGACTATTCGAGTTGACCCATATCAGCTAGGTAAATCAGTTTGACTGATTTAGGTGCTCCTAGACCAACCTATTAATGATCTTCCTTAAGCTGACTTAATGAAGTTAGTGGGAGGATCATGATAAGCTATTTCATCTGACCTTCTCTCATCTTCAAATTAAATCCTTTAAAATTATTAGGTTCCTAAAATAAAATAGTTATATGATAACTAGATCATAGCCTCTCATTAAAATGGATGATAATGGGTCCATCAGTTGGATAATCATTGGAGGCCCAAAGGCTTGGTACTTATCGGTTGATGAAATTATCATTCATTATATGATCTCTTGGATACATCTTTCTAAATGGTGGTCAGGTGGGCCAACCAAAGTTGGACCTGATCATTCATTGGTTGGATGGGTCAAGTATGGTCATATTAATGGTTGGACCTAACTGAACCCTTTTCTAAGAAGGCTAAAGCCAATAGGGGCTGGGGCAAAATTTAATTACTAGAAGTTGTTTGGAGAAACAATTGGTTATGAACCTATCCTTAGATGCACATGGGTTGGCCAACCAAAGTTGGGCTCGTGTATAGTCTATGTGGATTCTAGTACCCACAAGGAATTAGGATAATTCCTTGAATTAGAGGTAGAGACTATTAATTTGAATAAAATAGTGGAAGAATCTTTTGATTAAAAGTCTAAATCTTTAGATTTTATGAATCAATTACTAATTAGATTATGATTTTTCTTTGTATAGATATGGCCACTTTTCTATTGCTTTGATCATTGTTGGATAATGATAAGTTGGTCGGACCCAACTTCGATAGCCGGTACCGAAAGTTAAAGATTGTCCTGGAGCATGAACGCATCCTGCATGTGATAACGGATGATACACCTAAGGAGCTAGTTGCAAATGCACGTGGAACTATTAGAAATACTTATCAGAAGTGGCTCAGTGATCAAACCATGGTGCGCTGTATTATGCTGGCTGCGATGAGTGACGAGTTTACTTGCAGATTTAAGATGGCTCAATCAAATTACATGCTTCAAGTGTTGGAGGATTCCTTTGGCACACCCGATGATGTGGAGAGGCACAAGACTAGTTGTGTCATCTTCAAAGTCAGAATGCAGGATGGGGCCTCTATCACTGATCATGTACTGTACATGATCGAGCTGATAGAGTGCTTGAGCAAGCTTGACTTTTTCTTGCACAAGTAGTTTAGAAAAGATGCAATACTAAACTCACTGCCCAAGTCTTATCTCCCATTCCTTACACATTATAGAATGTCAAAGCCTGAAGTTAACTACCTTGGGTTACTGGGGTTACTTTAGAGCTTTGAGATGGATCACCAGCTCCATAAGGAGTCAGTGAACTTAGTGGGAGGTTCATCTTCTCATTCTCGACCTATTGGAAAAGGAAAGAAGACAACAAGAAAGCTAAGAAGGTGCAAGTTTAGGTAAGGACATCTGTACAGGGCCAGACTAAAAAAATCAAGATCGATAAGAGTCAAGCTGAATGCTTCTTTTGCAAGAAGTGGGGGCATTGAAAGAGGAACCATCCTTAGTACATTGCCTCCTTGGACCCGAACAGGCAGAGGAAGAAGCAAGCTATTGCTGGACAAGGTATTTATATGATAACTCCTTGCAATTTCTCTATTTGTGATATTACTAATTGGGTATTGGATACTGAAAGCTCTTTTCATATTTGCAATTTGTTGTAGGAGTTGCAGGTCAGTAGAAGATTCAAGCAAGGTGAAAGATTCCTGAACGTTGGAGATGGAAATCCAGTTTTAGTTCTAACTTTAGGAATTTTGAAACTTATATTTGAATCTCGTACCATTGTTCTTAGTGATTGTCATTTCTATCTTAGTTTCTTTTTAAATATCATTTCTGTAGGCCTTTTGACCGTGAACAATTATGAAATTTTAATAAAAAAATGAGTTTGTAATGTCATTATGAATGGTATTATTGATTTCTATGGATAATTGAACAATGATGTATATATATTATCACAACCTATTAATGTAGTCTATTTAACTGGCAAATATTCTAGATTAGATAATGTGATAGATATCTACTTATGGCACTATAGGCTAGGTCATATAAACAAGAATAGGATAAACAGGTTGGCTCAAGAGGGTATCCTCGAACTTAGTGATTGTGAATCACTTCTAACCTATAAATTTTATTTTCTTGGTAAAATGACCAGGTCATCTTTTACTAAAAAAGATGAGAGAGCCACTGAGCTCTTAGGTCTAGTACATACTGATGTATGTGGACCAATGAGTAGAAGTACCAAAGGTGGATATATCTAATTCATCACTTTCATAGATGATCTATCCAAATATGGATATATCTATCTGATGAAATATAAATCAGATTCTTTTAAAATATCCAAATAATTTTGAAGTAAAGTAGAAAAATAAACTGAAAAGAGTATTAAAACTCTTCGATCTATCTGAGGAGAAAAATACCTTTCCAATGAGTTTCTCACATATCTAGGAGAGAATGAGATTCTCTTCCAATGGACTCATCCAAGAACATCATAGCTTAATAGTGTATTTGAAAGAAGGAATCGAACTCTGTTAGACATGGTCTGATTCATGATGGATTTTGCTAGCTTGTCGATATCCCTCTAAGGATATGCACTCGAATCAACTTGCTATCTTTTAAATAGGATTCCAAGTAAATTTATGATTAAAACTCCATATGAGATATGGACAAGACGTAAGCTAGCACATTCACACCTCAGGATCTGGGGGTGCCCGACTTATATCAAACGATTAATTATAGATAAACTTGGACCTAGGTCTAACAAGTGTGCATTATAGAGTACCCAAAAGAGACCAAAGGATACTATTTCTATCATGCTGATGAATAAAAGGTGTTCGTCAATCTTAGGGCAACCTTTTTGAAAAAAGAGTTCCTTAGTGAAGGAACTATTACCTCTAAGGTTGAACTTGATGATGTTCAACAGGTAGAAAGTCCGACATAGAATGCTAAACCTGAGTCAGATTTGATCAGATCAGATCTGAAGTCGAGTGAACCCACACCATTAAGATGATCCAATAGAGTACTGTGCCATTCGAACAGATACTATGATTTCTTGATCTAGGATGATGATCCCATCGAACTCGATGAGAATGATAAAGATCAGATCACTTCCATGGATGCTATGTAGAGATCCGACTCTAAGAAATGGCTAGAAGCTATGAGATCCAAAATGGATTCTATGAAGATCAATGATGTATAGACATTAGTTGATCCACTTGAAGGGGTTAAATCTATTGGGTGTAAATGAATATTAAAAATGAAAAGAGCTGCAGACGAAAAGGTGGAGACCTATAAAGCCCATCTAATTGCTAAGGGATATCATCAACGTTAATGTATTGACTATGACGAGACATTCTCCCTAGTGGCAATGCTTAAATCCATTCAGATATTGCTTGCAATAGCTGTCCACCTAGACTATGAGATCCGGCAGTTGAATGTGAAGACAACTTTCCTAAATAGAGAGCTGACCGAAGATGTGTATATGATACAACTTGAGGGATTCACATCCATAGATCAGTTCAAGGTGTGCAGGCTTCAGAGATTCATTTATGGATTGAAGCTAGTATCTCAAAGTTGAAACATGCATTTTGATAAAGTGATCAAAATATATGGCTTCATTAAGAATGAAGAAGAATCCTGCATTTATAAATGGGCAAATAGTCTAGCAGTAGTATTCTTTGTTTTGTACATGGATGATATTTTCTTAATCGGAAATGACATCCCCACACTACAGGTAATAAAAGTCTAGTTGTCATCATAGTTCTCCATGAAGGACTTGGGTGATGCATCCTACATCCTAGGGATGAAGATCTATAGGGATAGATCTAAAAGGATGCTCGGTATATCCTAATCCACGTACATAGAAACTATGCTGAAGAGGTTCAGCATGGAGAATTTCAAAAAGGGCTATCTCCCAATAGATCAAAAAATTCTACTACAACTCTTGAAGAGAGAGAGCATATGAGTAGAATCCCATATATTTTGGTAGTGGGGTCTATCATGTATGCAATGATATATACGAGACTAGACGTGACATACTCACTAGAAGTAGTGAGTAGATATTAGTTTGACCCTGAAGAAAATCACTGAAAGGTGGTTAAAACCATCCTTAAGTATTTGAGAAATACTAAGAACCAATGGTTGGTTTATGGTGAGTCAAATCTGAAACTAGTGGGGTTTATAGATTTCAACTTTCAATCTGACCATGATGACAGTAGAAGCATATTGAGATATATCTTTACTCTAAATGGTGGAGCCATCTACTGAAAATGTTTCAAGCAGCATACAGTGGTAGATTTTGTTAAAGAAGTAGAGTATATGGCAGCATTGGATATAGCAAAAAAAGCTATATGGCTGAGGAAGTTTATCATCGAGCTTGAAGTAGCACCCTCCATTAATGGTACAGTCTCGCTCTACTACGACAGCACTGGCACTATAGCTCAAGAAAAGGAATCAAATGTACACCAGCGGACAAAGCACATTCTGCACTACTTTCATCTAGTCCGTGAGATTGTGGATCATGGTGACGTTGACCTTCAGAAGATTGATGGAAAGGAGAATCTAACCAACCCCTTCACTAAAGCCCTGGCAATCAAGGAGTTTGACAATCATAAGTCAAAGATAGATATTAGATATTATGCCGAGTGGCTTTAGGATAAGTGGGAGTTATTAAAAATTATGTCCCAAAAGTCAATCGTTAGCCTGTTAGTGGTTGAGCTACTTTGTATATGTAATTGATCATTGATAAATAAAATACTTTGGCATATTTTTCACCATAAGTCTTCATCTTCTAACTAACACCATTTTTATGATGAAGTTGTAAGGATTATTTAGTTTTGATAAAGAGAGGATTTATGTGAGCTCAGAAGTGGCACTCCCAAGTTTTGAAAATATGAGAAGATAGGTCATGAAAAGACGGAAGCGAGTTGGAAGAGAAATTAGCTCTCCTAATAAAGTTCAGAAATTGGGCCGACTCACCCTGAGATTGAGCCGGCTAAGTTGAAAACTGGGCCAACTCAGTCCAGGACTGGGTCAGCTAGGTCTTAGAGAAAAATTCAAATAGAAAGTAACATTTTTGGGTTGTTGGCATGGTATATAACTAGATCAGCTCAGTTTGGGACTGAGCCGACCCAGTCACAGGTTAGCTAGCTCAGTCTGAAACTGGACTAGCTTAGTTTTTATGGGTTATTATTTTATATACGTGGGTTGTTTGGATTTGAAAAGTTTTTCTATGAGCTTGGACTTGATTCTTTATAAAGTATATATACTGGAAACAGGTCAAGATTATAAGAGTGCTGAAATATACTGAATAAAAGCTCTTTTCTTTCGAAAATCTCTTCTTCTCTTCTTCTCTATTCCTTGAATTATTTGATTGTGCTTCCACATTAATCTCTGAGAAGTATTTTCTTGTTGCTTGGCTAATTACCGACGGCCAAATCGATTCGTGTGGAAAGAGTGCGCATTTTCGACATTTGGTATTAGAGCAGTGTTGCATAGAAGGAAGGAAGACACCTAGGATTTACTACATCTAGGATCTACTGCACCAGATTTTATCCTAAAATTTTTAGTTTGCTTCATGGTTGTCTCTAGATTGAGGTAGAGATTATTTACAGGGAGGAACGGTGATACGGACATTTGAAAAGAAGATCTAGGGCTAGTTAGATCTTCTTTGAAGGATAGTTTTGCTGGTGTGTGAGATCATGAAGGGTGTTAGAGATTTGTTCTTGACTTGTTTGAAGTCATGGGATCAACTGGATTCAAGGTAGATTTTGAGAAGTTCGACGGCAAAAAAAACTTTACTCTATGGCAGCAAAGAGTAAAGAACTTGTTGGTTTAACAGAGGATCTACGATGTCTTGATAAAAGAAAGGTCAGAAAAGATCAGTGCTAAGGATTGAAAAGAGTTGGAGAAAATTGCTTTTAGCACAATCTGGATATGCTTGGTCGATCAGGTTTTGCTCGAGGTTTGCACAAAAACTACGGCAAAGGGGCTCTGGGAGAGACTGGAGAATACATACATAGGGAAGAACATGATGAACAAGCTGTGGTTGAAGAAATAGCTATAAGATTTGAGGATGCTCAAAGGCGGAGATCTTGTTCCACATATTTAGTATGCTCACATCACTATACTTCTCATCGAAAGTGATTTGCTACCTACCAGAAGGCCGATGATGGAAGTATCATGTTAGATATATGTGCCCTAGATGCCAAAATTGGCTGACACTTGTAATACACTTCTAAGAGTAAAATTGTAATTATGACTATAATAAATAAAATGGGTTATTTTTTATCACATATGTGTATTTAGTGTCTGTGATACATCCTTTGAGTTAATGGTAATGATAATTCATATTTTCAAGAGTTGAAAATTTAAGACATGAATAATCATTGTTAACTAATAAAATGCTCCCGCCATAGGACCATCATGAGGATGGTGATTGATCTGGAAGGTTGGTGTACAATCGCTTCTCTTTAGTAGATGAGTCTTAAGTCTATGGTGTGGAGACACCAGAGCGAGAGTACAGATACTCGTTAGAGAATGAGGGCACTGAGCGTGACCACCTCGAGTAGTCATTAGGGAGTCTACCTTCTCATCAATGACTGACTCGATGCTGCAGTAGTGTGTCTGGTTCTTTGACCTGAGGTACATCGGCAGTTCACCTTGAGGGTGTTATAGTTTGACTACACCATTACTCGGTCTCCTAGCCATATCGGAACCCTGAGGTGTATGTTGGCTATAGCATGTTCATTGTAGGAACTGGATGGCATCAAGATGGAATCTATCTACCTCGGTGGTAGAGGAGCAGCCCTATGATGATCATGAGAATCAAGTCCAGAAGTCCATGGCCATGGCAGAGTGAAATAATAGAAAGAGTTTCTATTTAGATTTTCACATCGGACTCAAATCGAATGATTACATCATATGATAGAAACTAGGGTTTGACGAGTTTACCTTAACCCTAATCTGATCGGGGCTCAAGATAGAAGGAACTTAATCACACAGGTAGCTGCACCAAGAGGTTTGCATTCAGCTCTGATGGGTTGCCACCATATACTGCTAGGTGTCACTGGTGGATTTTGGGAGCAATTAGAATGATTTAGATGATCGATCATTCTAGCTATTCGAATCAGAAGAGTTCTGATCTATCGAAAGGAGTTTCGATGATGTCGATGATAGAGATCATGACATATCCCATTACCATACAGAACTGAACCTAACTGGGTCACACAAACAAGGGTTTGAATCTGGTGATCATCAATTGAACTGATCCAGTTCAATTGATCTGAATGAGATTCAATTAGGTTCAAGGAAATCGTGCTAGCACTCGATTGAACCTAACGTTCTTCTTTTGCTATCATAAATAAGTTGTCCTGACTGAGCCAAAGGAGTTTGTGCTCAATCAGAGGCCTTCATATGGTCTGACTGGAGGTTGTCCAAGTCAGAAAAGGTTGTCTTATTTTGTAAGACATTACCTACCATTTTTGGTCACCTACCATTTTTTCTTGTTCTTTGACTTTGGTCAAAAGTCTAACTTTGACTAGTCAAATATTGACCATTGACACTTTGACTTTTGACCACATGTCACGCACCTATTGGAGAGCTGGTGGAGGCCTGTCCTCCTATCAGAACCTGGCAAGGAAGAGGGTGGGGGCCTGTCCCCCTATCAGAACCTGGCAAGGAAGAGGGCGCACGCTACCCTTGGCGTGTGCCCAAGTTGGAGGCGCCTAGGAGTCCTTGTTGGACAAGGACTCCATCTCCTTTTTGGATTCCGATTAGAGTTCTCCTAAGAACCAACATTGACCGATCTTAGGCATCCTCTAAGGAGAAATCTAGGGGACTCTATTCCCACGAATCAGATTTAGATCTGATTTCACAAAGAGTTGTGATTGATTGGGAAGAAGAGGAGTTGGATCATAGTTAGTCTATAAATAAGACCCTGCGCCCAACTCAAAATATGATTGAATCACAATTCCCCACGCCCCAAGGCTGCCTCTCCCCTCTTCCTCCATGCCAAACCCACCTTCTCCCTCTCCTCTCCATGTCCAAAAGGAGTTTTGGATTTTTGGTTGGTGCGATCCAGATCAAAGAAAGGCGACTGAAAGCTAGAAGGCTGCACTGCTGCAAAGGACGACTGCTGATCTTCAAAAGGAGTTTTGAAGATCCTCCAGATCTGATCTCTGGAGATGTAATAGAGAAGAAGAAGATCTCCAGATCTAGCCCAAGTGGATATCAGTAGAGGCCAGGCACTTGCGTGGCTAGATCCAGAACCTTCCGCTGCATACAGGATCATCAATGGATAATAGGATTACCCATATCAAGGTAAATTAAATTTGATTTAATTTATCTAGATTTTATTTTATTTTTAAAATAATAATAATTAGATCTAAAATATCTCACATCTAATTAGGATCAAAGAAAAAATTTTTAAAATATATCTCTTGATCTGATCAGATCTGAATGAACCTGGTTCGAAAAATCAGGATTACCCTTCAACTGGTATCAGAGCCAAGGTTCTAAAAGTGTTTAGATCTAATTTTAAATTTATTTTAATTAGAAAATAAATGATTTCAGATGTCACATGAGATGTGATCAGATCTAAAATCAGAAATAATTAAAATTAAATGATTTGGATCTAAGATTAGAAAATATGCATGACTAGTTCTAAAATAGAATAGTTCTATAGAATAGTCTTGCATGTTTTTTATTTAATCTGATTAAATCATATTTTAGATCTATTTATTTATTATTTTTTGATATTATAATGGTTATAATGACATCTAAAAAATAGAAAATAAAATTATTTAATTTTAAATATCATATGAGATATGATTGATGCATGTCTAGACTAGTTGTAGGATAGTTCTACATAATTGTCTAGGTTAGAATTTATTTTGATTAGATCAATTTAAATCTAATTTTTTAGATTATTATGAGATAATTTAGATTTGAAAACATGTATGATTCGATACATGAGATGTATACAAAATATACCATGATTAGATCTAATCTGTATATGAGATATATGATATAGATCTAAAACTGTTTTGTAGTATTGCATGTTCCTGATTAAGGTGTTCCTCTTGGCCATCTGATCATAAGAATGAAGAAAGGTTTAAAGGCCCTCTCTTTCCATTCGATGGGGTGTTCTTATGATGTGTAGGGGTGCTGTGTATTCGTCCTTAATCAGAAACCCAAAACTTACTTTCTGCAAAATCCTAGATCCTGAAACCCTAGGATTTATTGTGCATATTTTGTTTATGAACCCTACTTAATTAAAATTAAGATTATGGAATATCAATTAGATCTAAAATTGAGAATTTCAGATCTAAGACATATTCATAATACTGGGTTCGGGCTTGGGTAGCTCAATTAGGTCTAAGCGGTTGATCAAACCGAATCAAGAGTTGGTTAGATGGGATCAACAATGCTTAAATTGACCGGCCTAATGCGGCCCCTAAGGATTAAAGTCTGGGTCAAGATCGAGTCACGAATCCAAGCAAGA